>CM072220.1:85571795-85672955 GCA_036851935.1 Coregonus suidteri
GGTTTGAGAGTTTCAAGTTCATTGGTGTCCACATCACCAACAAATATCATGGTCCAAACACACCAAAGAAAGTCGTGAACCGCGGGCACGGACAAAGCACGGGGTCCCCAGATCATCCATAAAGTTCTACAGCTGCACCATCGAGAGCATCCTGACCATTTGCAATCACCGCCTTGTTATGGCAAACAACTGCTCGGCATCACGACAGTAAGGGCTACAAGAGGGGTAGTTGCGTTACGGGCCCAGCGACATCCCTGGGGCCAAGCTTCCTGCCATCAAGGACCTTCGAAGGACTGCTGAACAATTAATAAAATGGCCACCAAGGACTATTACACTGCTGCTACTCGCTGTTATTGATTCTCTGCCATAGTCAATTTACCCCTACCTACATGATACAAAATTACCTCGACGCAACCTGTACCCCCACACATTGAACGTGCGTACCGGTACCCCCTGTATATAGCACTCATGATTACCTGGACTAACCTGTACCCTCCACATCATTGACTAGGTACCGCGGTACCCCCTGTATATCCAGCCTCATATTACCTCGACTAACTCGTACCCCAGCCCATTGACTCGGTTACGGTAGACGACTGTATATAGCATCTATTATTACTGGACTAACCTGTACCCCAGCCCATTGACTCTGTACTGGTACCCCCTGTATATACCTTATATTACCTGGACTAACCTGTACCCCCACACATTGAATCGGCACGGCTTACCCCCTGTATATAGCCCTATTATTGTTATTTTATTGTGTTACATTTTTATTTTATTGTTTACTTTAGTTTATGTAGGTAAATTATATATCTCAACTCTATTTCTTGAACTGGCATGGTTGGTTAAGGCTGCGTAAGTAAGCATTTCACAGTAAGAGCTACACCTGTTGTATTCAGCCATGTGACAAATACAAAGTTCATCTGACCCTGGGGAAGTAGATATAAGGGCCACATTGCCAAAATCCCAAACCAGTCTCCTTAATTCCTGTACCCAGTAGTTATACATCATTACATTCTACCAATAGCCGAAAATACATTCTCACACAGGCATATCCTTTCAGCTCACTGTCGGTATAGGCCCAAGACACCTGGGCTTGCTCTGAGAATCAACTCAGGCCAGGAAGTGGTCTGATCTACTCTCAAACTAAGGCCAGGAAGTGGTCTGATCTAGTCTCAAATTCAGGCCAGAAATCTCAGGCCAGGAAGTGAGTCTGATCTAGTCTCAACTCAGGCCAGGAAGTGGTTCTGATCTAACCTCAACTCAGTGCCAGGAAAGTGGTCTGATCTAGTCTCAACTCAGGCCAGGAAACTCAGGCCAGGCACTTAGTGGTCTGATAACGTGTCGCAACTCAGGCACAGGAAAGTGGTCTTGATCTAACCTCAACTCAGGCACAGGGAAGTGGGCTGATCTAAGTCTCAACTCAGGCCAGGAAAAGTCAGGCCAGGAGGTGTCTCTGATCTAGTCTCAACTCAGTCCAGGAAGGTGGGTCTGATCTAACATCAACTCAGGCCCGGGAAGTGGTCTGATCTAGCCTTCAACGCAAGACCAGGAAAGTGGTCTGATCTAGTATCAAACGCAGGCCAGGAAACTCAGGCGGGGGGGCAGGAAGTGGTATGATCTAAACATTCACTCAAGGCCAGAGGAAGTGGTCTGATCTAGTTTCAACTCAGGCCCAGGGTAGGAATAGAAGTACCCACCTCCCCCAACAAACATACCAAGTCAATATTGAAAAACAACAGTCATGAAATAATGTGCTTTTAGTGCTATCAATATCCCAGTGAGTTTGTCTCGTCGAGGAAATCAATAACATAGAAGTAGGAATTCGATCTAGATACAGAAACCATCATTCTATAACCTCAATTCTATATAGGGAACCTTTCCAACAGCCCTTCCAGGAAATCCTTCCACAAACTCTAGGCTGGTTTGCAATAAACTTTCCAATGTCTGCTAACATGGTCTTACCCTGGCAAGGTAAAAATGGAGCTAGTTAGACTCGTACATTAAAATTTAGCTCAAAAACACGTTCCACGCACCAGCTTGACATCGTTTTTTCTCTAAAACATTAGTGTTTTTAACATCTGTGTTTCTTTGCCATGTATCCCAGAAAGGAACAAATGTTGATCTACAAACAACATATTTTAAACGTGTGAAATTCAGAAAACCTTGAAGAAACCTTGTTCCCCCCAAGAAGTGAAGGGTGTTTGAAAGAGAAAAACAAGGGGCCATAAAACGCCAACAAAGCAAAAGAACGGTTGTGGTTTCACAGTCTCTATTAAGGCGTGGACAAAACGAACAGTCGTTCCTCTACTAAAGGAAATCATGAGCTCGTGCCTCCTCACTGGACACATGGATGCCTTCCCTTAGAAAGCAGAGGTCGGTGCATAAACACAGCCCCCCAAAACATCGGTCCTAAACCAGGGCATCTTCCTAACCACTGTTCCTGGAGGGGGAATTACCATCCTTGTAGGTTTTAACTCCAACCCTGTTCCTGGAGAGCAACCCTCCTGGAGCGTTTTCACTCCAACCTGTTCCTGGAGAGCAACCCTCCTGTAGGTTTTCACCTCCAACCCTGTTCCTGGAGAGCTGACCCTCCTGTTAGGTTTCACTCCAACCCTGTTCCTGGAGAGCTACCCTCCTGTAGGTTTTCACTCCAACCCTGTTCCTGGGGAGCTACCCTCCTGTAGGTTTTCACTCCAAACCCGGTTCCTGGAGAGCTTACCCTCCTGTAGGTTTTCACTCCAACCCTGTTATTCCTGGAGAGCAACCCTCCTGTAGTTTTTCACTCCAAACCCTGTGTTCCTGGAGAGCCTACCCTCCTTTAGGTTTTTCACTCCAACCATGTTCATGGGAGAGCTACCCTCCTGTAGGAATTTCACTCCAACCCTGTGCCTGGAGAGCTACCCTCCTGTTAGGTTTTCACTACAACCCTGTTCCTGGGAGAGCTATCTCCTGTAGGTTTTCACTCCAACCCTGTTCCTGGAGTAGCTACCCTCATGTAGGTTTTCACTCCAACCCTGTTCCTGGAGAGCTACCCTCCTGTAGGTTTTTCGCTTCCAAACCCTGTTCCTGGAGGATACCCTCCTGTTAGGTTTTCGCTCCAACCCCAGTTGTAACTAACCTGGTTCAGTTATAAAAACAGCTAATTATTTGAATCAGGTGCGCTAGATTAGGGTTGGAGTGAAAACATACAGGACGGCAGCTCTCCAGGAAAAGGGTTGAGTGAAAACCATACAGGAGGGTATCCTCCAGGAAAACAGGGTTGGAGTGAAAAACCTACAGGAGGGTATCCTCCAGGAACCAGGGTTGGAAATTAAAACCTACAGGAGGGTATCCTCCAGGAACAGGGTTGGAGTGAAAACTACAGGAGGGTCTCTCTCCAGGAAACAGGGTTGGAGTTAAAAACCTACAGGAGGGTCTCTCTCCAGGAACAGGGGATGGAATTAAAAACCCTTACAGGAGGGTCTCTCTCCAGGAACAGGGTGGAGTTAAAAACCTACAGGAGGGAATCTCTCCAGGAACAGGGTTGGAGTTAAAAAACCTACAGGAGGGAAATCTCTCCAGGAAACGGGGTTGGAGTTAAAAAACCTACAGGAGGGTCTCTCTCCAGGAACAGGGTCGGAGTGGAAAACCTACAGGAGGGTATCCCCAGGAACAGGGTTGGAGTGAAAACCTACAGGAGGGTATCCTCAGGAACAGGGTTGGAGTGAAAACCTACAGGAGGGTCTCCTCCAGGAACAGGGTTGAGTGAAACCATACAGGAGGGTCTCCTCCAGGAACAGGGTTGGAGTGAAAACCCTACAGGAGGGTCTCCTCCAGGAAACAGGGTTGGAGTGAAAACCTACAGGAGGGTCTCCTCCAGGAACAGGGTTGGAGTGAAAACCTAAAGGAGGGTATCCTCCAGGAACAGGGTTGGAGTGAAAACCTACAGGAGGGTATCCTCAGGAACAGGGTCGGAGAGCCCTGGTTCTAAACACACAGAGGTCTAAGAAAACGTCCTTTATTATAAAGGATCGAACTCCCCCCTCACAGGGCCAGATCAGAACCCTCAGAAAACAGATCAACATTATTTCCACTCTGCTGCACTATAGAATAGATTCTAACATGGAGACGATACATAGCAAAGACTGTCTCTAGATACAGACACACAGACAGGTGGTTAGAAAAGTCATCGAGGCAAAGTGAGCCGCTATTCCAGCAGGAGGTGGAGAGAGGAGAGGGTGAAGGAAAGAGGCCTAAAGGGGGGGACGGAGGAGTCTAGAAGAGGGGGTAAGGAAGAGGCCTAAAGGAGGGGACGGAGGAGTCTAGAAGAGGGGGTAAGAAGAGGCCTAAAGGAGGGGACGGAGGAGTCTAGAAGAGGGTGAAGGAAGAGGCCTAAAGGAGGGGACGGAGGAGTCTAGAAGAGGGTGAAGGAAGAGGCCTAAAGGAGGGACGGAGGAGTCTAGAAGAGGGTGAAGGAAGAGGCCTAAAGGAGGGGACGGAGGAGGTCTAGAAGAGGGTGAAGGAAGAGGCCTAAAGGAGGGGACGGAGGAGTCTAGAAGAGGGTGAAGGAAGAGGCCTAAAGGAGGGGACGGAGGAGTCTAGAAGAGGGTGAAGGAAGAGGCCTAAAGGAGGGGACGGAGGAGTCTAGAAGAGGGTGAAGGAAGAGGCCTAAAGGAGGGGACGGAGTAGTCTAGAAGAGGGTGAAGGAAGAGGCCTAAAGGAGGGGACGGAGTAGTCTAGAAGAGGGGGTAAGAAGAGGCCTAAAGGAGGGGACGGAGTAGTCTAGAAGAGGGTGAAGGAAGAGGGCCTAAAGGAGGGGACGGAGGAGTCTAGAAGAGGGTGAAGGAAGAGGCCTAAAGGAGGGGACGGAGGAGTCTAGAAGAGGGGGTAAGAAGAGGCCTAAAGGAGGGGACGGAGGAGTCTAGAAGAGGGTTGATCAGGGTCCTCCTAGTCCTCACTGGCTCCGTGGTCAGTAAGAATCCTTCCCCTGGGTCAGGTGGGGTCGACTAGCTGAACAGGTAACACTACGGATCACCTCCATCCACCTGGAGACAGACAAAACAGACAGGTTAGAGAGAAGAGGACAGGGTGTAACACTACGGATCATCTTCCATCCACCTGGAGACAGACAGACAGACAGGTTAGCGAGATGACAGACAGGTAACACACATACGGATCACCCCTCAATCCACCTGGAGACAGACAGACAGACAGGTTAGAGAGAAGACAGGTAACACTACGGATCACCTCCATCCACCTGGAGACAGACAGACAGACAGAAAGGTTAGAGAGACAGGACAGGTAACACTACGGATCACCTCCATCCACTGGAGACAGACAGACAGACAGGTTAGAGAGACAGACAGGTAACACTACGGATCCACCTCATCCACCTGGAGACAGACAGACCAGACAGGTTTAGAGAGACAGACAGGTAACACTACGGATCACCTCCATCCACCTGGAGACAGACAGACAGACAGACAGGTTAGAGAGACAGACAGGTAACACTAACGGATCACCTCCATCCACCTGGAGACAGACAGACAGACAGGTTAGGCGAGACAGACAGGTAACACTACGGATCACCTCCCATCCACCTGGAGACAGACAGACAGACAGGTTAGAGAGATAGACAGGTAACACTACGGATCACCTCCATCCACCTGGAGACAGACAGACAGACAGGTTAGAGAGACAGACAGGGTAACAACTACGGATCACCTACATCCACCTGGAGACAGACAGACAGAACAGGTTAGAGAGATAGACAGGTAACACTAGGATCACCTCCATCCACCTTGAGACAGACAGACAGACAGGTTAGAGAGACAGACAGGTAACACTACGGATCAGCCTCCATCCACCTGGAGACAGACAGACAGGTTAGAGAGACAGACATGTAACACTACGGGATCACCTCCATCCACCGGAGACAGACAGACAGACAGGTTAGAGAGACAGACAGGTAACACTACGGATCACCTCCAATCCACCTGGAGACAGATACAGACAGGTTAGAGAGACAGACAGGTAACACTACGGATTCACCTCCATCCACCTGGAGACAGACAGACAAACAGGTTAGAGAGACAGACAGGAACACTACGGATCACCTCCATCCACCATGGAGACAGACAGACAGACAGGTTAGAGAGACAGACAGGGTAACACTACGGATCACCTCCATCCACCGTGGAGACAGACAGACAGAACAGGTTAGCCGAGACAGACAGGTAACACTACGGATCACCTCCATCCACCTGGAGACAGACAGACAAGGTTAGAGAGATAGACAGGTAACACTACGGATCACCTCCATCCACCTGGAGACAGACAGGTTAGAGAGACAGACAGGTAACACTACGGATCACCTCCATCCACCCTGGAGACAGACAGACAGGTTAGAGAGACAGACAGTAACACTACTACGGATCACCTCCATCCACCTGGAGACAGACAGACAGGTTAGAGAGACAGACAGGTAACACTACGGATCACCTCCATCCACCTGGAGACAGACAGACAGGTTAGAGAGACAGACAGGTAACACTACGGATCACCTCCATCCACCTGGAGACAGACAGACAGACAGGTTAGAGAGACAGACAGGTAACACTACGGATCACCTCCATCCACCTGGAGAAAGAAGAATGAAGACACCAAAACACACACACTACTACACCTACTGAAGGAACACACACACCTACTGAAGAGAACACACACACACCTACTGAAGTACACACACACACCTACTGAAGGACACACACACACCTACTGAAGTACAACACACACAAACACTACACTACACAGGACACACAACACCTACTGAAGTAAGGACACACACACACACCTACTGAAGTAAGACACACACACACCTACTGAAGGACACACACACCTACTGAAGACACACACACAACCTACTGAAGTAAGGACACACACACACCTACTGAACAACACACAAACACACACTACTGAAGGACACACACACACCTACTGAAGTAAGGACACACACACACACTACTGAAGTAACACAACCACACACACCTACTGAACTGAAGGACACACCAAACACTACACTACTGAAGACAACACACACACACACCTATGAGTAAGAACACACAAACACCTACTGAAGTAAGGACACACACACACTACTGAAGGACAACACACACACCAACTGAAGTAAGGACACACACACACCTACTGAAGACAAAACACACAAACACCTGAAGGACACACACACACCTACTGAAGTAAGGAAAACACACACACCTACTGACTGAAGACACACAACCAACACACCACTACTGAAGTAAGACACACACACACACACACACACACCACACTACTGAAGTGAAGACAACACAACCAAACACTACACACACACAACCTACTGAAGACAGACACACACACTCCTCTGAAGGACTACACACACACTACTGAAGGACAACACACACACACTACCTGAAGAAGGACACACACACACCTACTGAAGTAACACAACAACAACACACACACTACTGAAGGACACACAACACACAACACAGGACACACACACACACTACTGAAGACAACACAACACAAACACACTACTGACCCACACACTACTGAAGGACAACACAACCACACACTACACTACTGAAGACACACAAACACAACTACTGAAGAAACACACACACACACCTACTGAAGACAACACACACACACACACTGAAGGACACACACACCTACTGAAGACAAGACACACCACACACACCTACTGAAGACAACACAACCACACACTACACTACTGAAGGACAACACAACCTAAAGTACACACACACCTACTGAAGTAAGGACACACACACACTGACTACTGAACTGTAGGACAACACACACACACCACTACTGAAGAACTGAAGACAACACAACCAAAACAACCACACACAACCTAACTGAAGGAAGACACACACACACCTACTGAAGTAAGGACACACACTACTGAAGACAACACACACCAAAAGGACACACACACACCTACTGAAGACAACACACACACACACTACTGAAGACACACACAAACACACCTACTGGACACCACCTATGAAGACAACACACACACTACTGAAGTAAGGAACACACACACACCTACTGAAGACAACACACACCACTGAATGAAGACACACACACACACCTACTGAAGAAGAACAACACACACCTACTGAAGGACACACACACCTACTGAAGACACACACACACCTACTGAACACACACACACCTACTGAAGACACACACACACCTACTGAAGGACACACACACACAACTACTGAAGTAAGGACACACACACACCTGAAGTAAGGACACACACACACCTACTGAAGACAACACACACAACACCTACTGAAGACACACACAACCACTGAAGGACACACACTACTGAAGTACGACAACACACACCAAACACTGACACACACACCTACTGAAGGACAACACACACCAAAGGCACACACACACTACTGAAGGACACACACACAAACTGAACAGGAAAACCACACACACCTACTGAAGACAGGACACAACCAAACACTACTGAAGGACAACACACACAAACACCACACTACTGAAGACAACACACACACACTACTGAACAACACACACTACACTACTGAAGACAACACAACACAACACACTACACTACTGAAGACAACACACACACACTACTACACACACCTACTGAAGGACAACACAACCAAACTGACACTACTGAAGGACACACACCAAAAGACACACACACTACTGAAGACACACACACACCTACTGAAACACACACACACACCTACTGAAGACAACACACACACACCTAAAGGACACACAACACTACTGAAGGACAACACACACAACACTACTGAAGACAACACACACACACACTACTGAAGGAAGACACACACCTACTGAAGTAAGACACACACACACCTACTGAAGGGAACACAAACCTACTGAAGTCCAAGAACACACACACACCTACTGAAGGACACACACACACCTACTGAACACACACACAACACACTACTGAAGACAACACACACACACAACACACTACTGAAGACACACACACACACACCTACTGAAGAAGACACACACACACACCTACTGAAGGACACACACAACTACTGAAGGACACACACAACTACTAAGGTAAGGACACACACACCTACTGAAGAAGGACACACACACACTACTGAAGAACACACACCACAACTGAAGGACAAACACACAACACACTACTGAAGACACACACACACCACTGAAACACACACACACACTACTGAAGACACACACAACCTACTGAAGTAAGGACACACACCTACTGAAGACACACAACCTACTGAAAGAACAACACACAAACACTACTGAAGTACTGACAACACACACACCTACTGAAGGACACACACCACACCTACTGAAGAAGGACACACACACACCTAAAGTAAGGACAACACTACACCTACTGAAGGAGACACACACAAACACTGAAGACACACAACACTACTGAAGACAACACACACACACTGAACACACACAACTACTGAAGACACACACACACCACTGAAAAAGGACACAACACACTACTGAAGACAACACACACACACTACACTGAAGTGAAGGACACACACAACTGAAGTAAGGACACACACACACACCACTGAAGTAAGGACACACACACTACTGAAGGACAACACTACACTACTGAAGACAAGACAACCAACACACTACTGAAGGGAACACACAAACACAAACACACACACTACTGAAGGACAACACAACACACCTACTACAGTAAGGACACACACACACCTACTGAAAAACACCACACACCTACTGAAGACACACACACACTACTGAAGGACAACACACAACCTAAACACACACACTACTGAAGACAACACAACCAAACACTACACTACTGAAGTAACACACAACACACCTACTGACTAAAGGACACACACACACCTACTGAAGACACCACTACACCTACTGAAGGACACACACACACACACTGAAGTAAGGACACACACACCTACTGAAAGACAACACCACACTACTGAAGAAACACACACACAACACACTACACTACTGAAGGACAACACAACCACTGAAAGGACACACACTACTGAAGTACAACACACACCTACTGAAGGACAACACACACCTACTGAAGTACCACACACAACACACATACTGAAGTACACACACACACCTACTGAAGTAAGGACACACACCACACCTACTGACTGAAGACACACACCTACTGAAGGACACCACACCTACTGAAGACACACACACACCTACTGAAGGACACACACACACTACTGAAGACAACACACACACTACACCACACACACACACCTACTGAAGACAACACACACACCTACTGAAGGAAGACACACACACACCTACTGAAGACAACACACACAAACACACACACACACTACTGAAGACAACACAACACACACACCTACTGAAGGACACACACAACCAAACACCACACTACTGAAGACAACACACACACACACACACACACCTACTGAAGGACAACACAACCTAAACACCACACACCTACTGAAGACACAACACACACTGAACACACACACTACACCTACTGAAGACACACACAACCTACTGAACACACACACACACACACTACTGAAGGACAACACACACCTACTGAAGTAAGGACCACACACACACTACTGAAGACAACACACACACCTAAAGGACACTACACACACCTACTGAAGGACACACACAACTGAAGTAAGGACACACACACACTACTGAAGACACACACACACTACAAGGACACACACACACCTACTGAAGTAAGGACAACACACACCAAACACTGAAGGACACACACACACTACTGAAGACAACACACACAAACACTACAGTAAGGAAGACAACACACCTACTGAAGGACACACACACACCTACTGAAGACACACACACACCTACACAATGTGTGGCCAGGACACACACACTACTGAAGTACAACAAACACACACACAAACACTACTGAAAGACAACACACCAAACACTACACTACTGAAGACAACACACACCTACTGAAGGACACACACACCTACTGAAGACACACAACCACACACACACTACTGAAGACAACACAACACACTACCTACTGAACACAACACAAACACCACACTACTGAAGACACACACACCTACTGAAGTAAGGACACACACACACTACTGAAGACAACACACACACCTACTGAACAACACACACACCTACTGAAGAAGGACACACACACACCTACTGAAGTAAGAACACACACACACCTACTGAAGACAACACACACACACCTGAACAAGGACACACACACTACTGAAGACACACACAACACCTACTGAAACAAGGACACACACACACTACTGAAGTACAAACACACCCTAAACACACACACTACTGAAGTAAGAACACACACACCCACTGAAGTAAGACACACACACACCTACTGAAGGACACACACACACCTACTGAAGTAAGGACACACACACCTACTGAAGTACAGGAACAACACACACACCTACTGAAGGACACACACACACCACTGAAGACAACACACTACAACTACTGAAGTACCAACACAACCACACAACTGAAGTAAACACACACACACACCTACTGAAGAGGAACACACACACCTACTGAAGGACACACACACCTACTGAAGACAACACAAACCAAAGGACACACACACACCTACTGAAGACAACACACACACACACCTACTGAAGTAAGAACACACACACAACTGAAGTAAGGACACACACACACTACTGAAGAAGGACACACACCAAACTACTGAAGGACACACACACACACACTACTGAAGTACAACACACACACACCTACTGAAGACACACACACACTACTGAAGGAACACCAACACACACCTACTGAAGACAGAACACACACCAAACTGTAAGGACACACACACTACTGAAGAAGGACACACACACACCTACTGAAGACAAGGGACACACACTACACTACTGAAGGACAACACACCTACTGAAGTACACACACACACACCTACTGAAGACAAGTACACACACACCTACTGAAGAAGACACCACACACACCTACTGAAGACACACACACAACACACACCTACTGAAGGGAACCAACTACTGACACTACACCTACTGAAGGACACACACAACCAAGGACACTACACCTACTGAAGACAACACAACCACACACTACACTACTGAACCACAACACACAACACACACACACACACTACTGAAGACAGGACACACACACCAATACACTACTGAAGACAACACACACACAAACACCACACTACTGAAGACAAACACACACCACTGAACACACACACACACACTACTGAAGTAAGACACACACACCTACTGAAGGAAGGACACACACACCTACTGAAGGACACACACACACACAAACACACACACACCTGAAGTAAGGACACACACACACCTACTGAAGTAAGGAACACACACACTACCTACTGAAGAGACACACACACACTACTGAAGGACACACACACAAACACCTACTGAAGACACACAAACACCTACTGAAGTAAGAAACACCACTGAAAGACAGGACACACACACACTACTGAAGACAACACAACACAAACACTACACTACTGAAGAACACACCACACACCACTACTGAAGGACACACACACACACTACTGAAGTACACACCCAACTGAAAACACACACACCTACTGAAGTACAACACACACACACAACCACACTGAAGTACTGACACACACACACAACTGAACTGAAGGACACACACACACACTACTGAGACACACACACACCTACTGAAGTACACACACACACTACTGAAGGACACACACACACACTATGAAGTAAGGACACACACACTACACTGAAGGACACACACACACCAAGGACACACACACTACTGAAGTACACACACACCTACTGAAGTAAGGACCACACACACACTACTGAAGTAAGGACACACACAACACAACCTGAAGGACACCACACTACTGAAGGACACACACACACCTACGGAAGTAAGACACACACAACACCTACTGAAGGACACACACACACCTAAGGACACACAAACACTACTGAAGTAAGGAGGGCACACACACCACCTACACTGAGCACAAACACACACACTACATGAAGTAAGGAAAGACACACACACACAGGACGGTCAGCAATACACTGACTAGGACCTACACAAGTCACAGGACACACACCCTATGAAGGACACACACACACCTACTGAAGACACACTACACAACACACACACACACCTACTACTGAAGGACACACACAACACACAGAGACACAATACACTGAGACACAATACACAGAGACACAATACACTGAGACACAATACACTGAGACAATACACTGAGACAATACACTGAGACACACACTGAGACACACTGAGACACACTACACTGAGACACAAGACACACTGAGACACAATACACTGAGACACACTACACAGGACAGTACTGTGGGCCAGGGAGGTTAGACAGGTTTAGGTTACAGTACCTGTGGGCCAGGTAGGTACAGAAGACAGAGGTTAGACAGACAGTACTGTGGGCCAGGTAGGTACAGAAGACAGGGAGGTTAGACAGACAGTACTGTGGGCCAGGTAGGTACAGAAGACAGGGAGGTTAGACAGACAGTACTGTGGGCCAGGTAGGTACAGAAGACAGGGAGGTTAGACAGACAGTACTGTGGGCCAGGGAGGGGGAGAGAGGACCCCATAGACAGACAGTACTGTGGGCCAGGTAGGTACAGAAGACAGGGAGGTTAGACAGACAGTACTGTGGGCCAGGGAGGTTAGACAGACAGTACTGTGGGCCAGGTAGGTACAGAAGACAGAGGTTAGACAGACAGTACTGTGGGCCAGGTAGGTACAGAAGACAGGGAGGTTAGACAGACAGTACTGTGGGCCAGGTAGGTTAGACAGACAGTACTGTGGGCCAGGTAGGTACAGAAGACAGAGGTTAGACAGACAGTACTGTGGGCCAGGTAGGTACAGAAGACAGGGAGGTTAGACAGACAGTACTGTGGGTCAGGTAGGTACAGAAGACAGGTAAGTTAGACAGACAGTACTGTGGGCCAGGTAGGTTAGACAGTACTGTGGGTCAGGTAGGTTAGACAGTACTGTGGGTCAGGTAGGTTAGACAGACAGTACTGTGGGTTCAGGTAGGTTAGACAGTACTGTGGGGCCAGGTAGGTACCTCCACAGCCACACTAAAGTCCACCATGGACACGGAGGTGTTGCGGTGCCAGCAGACATGAACCGTAGTGTTTCCTCGCTGTGCTGCCTGGCGCTCCAATGAGCTACGAGACGACACTCAGCTCCTCCTCTGGGTCTGCCAGATCCCCGCCGCCCTCCTCTGGAGACTCTGAGAACAGCACCAAGAGGAAATAATAAAGAGTTTGATGAACACAAACGGAGGAGAAGCTCTTCTCTCCCCCAGTCCGACTGAGGACAGGTTTAACGTTGTTTCTCAGAGTACAAAACATCCTTGTCACAATAACTAAATAAGAGAAGTGATCATGTGAATAGATGGACTCAAAGTTAATCTTATAGGCTACATTTCTATACGGTCCGGTCATTTTAAATCTTGTTATTCCAAAACAGAAAAAGTACTCTGACATCTGTGCTTGACAACCTGTAAAAGAACCCTACTTGGTGGAGAGACAATGGGCAGGTAATGACAGGTACATAAAGACAGATATATAAATAATGACAGGTACATAAAGACAGGTATATAATAATGACAGGTACATAAAGAGACAGGTATGTAATAATGACAGGTACATAAAGACAGGTATATAATATATAATAATGACAGGTACATAAAGACAGGTATATAATATATAATAATGACAGGTACATAAAGACAGGTATGTAATAATGACAGGTACATAAAGACAGGTATATAATAATGACAGGTACATAAAGACAGGTATATAATAATGCCAGGTACATAAAGACAGGTATATAATAATGACAGGTACATAAAGACAGGTATATAATAATACAGGTACAATACAGGTACATAAAGACAGGTATTACACTGAGATAATAATGACAGGTACATAAAGACAGGTATGTAATAATGACAGGTACATAAGACAGGTATATAATAATGACAGGTACATAAAGACAGGTATATAATAATGACAGGTACATAAAGACAGGTATGTAATAATGACAGATAGATAAAGACAGGTATGTAATAATGACAGGTACATAAAGACAGGTATATAATAATGACAGGTACATAAAGACAGGTATATAATAATGACAGGTACATAAAGACAGGTATGTAATAATGACAGGTACATAAAGACAGGTATATAATAATGACAGGTACATAAAGACAGGTATGTAATAATGACAGGTACATAAAGACAGGTATATAATAATGACAGGTACATAAAGACAGGTATATAATAATGACAGGTACATAAACACAGGTATATAATAATGACAGGTACATAAAGACAGGTATGTAATAATGACAGGTACATAAAGACAGGTAGAGACAGGTATATAATAATGACAGGTACATAAAGACAGGTATATAATAATGACAGGTACATAAAGACAGGTATATAATAATGACAGGTACATAAACACAGGTATATAATAATGACAGGTACATAAAGACAGGTATATAATAATGACAGGTACATAAAGACAGGTATATAATATATAATAATGCCAGGTACATAAAGACAGGTATATAATAATGACAGGTACATAAAGACAGGTATATAATAATGACAGGTACATAAAGACAGGTATGTAATAATGACAGGTACATAAAGACAGGTATATAATAATGACAGGTACATAAAGACAGGTATATAATAATGACAGGTACATAAAGACAGGTATATAATAATGACAGGTACATAAAGACAGGTATGTAATAATGACAGGTACCATAAAGACAGGTATATAATAATGACAGGTACATGAAGACAGGTATATAATAATGACAGGTACATTAAGACAGGTATATAATAATGACAGGTACATAAAGACAGGTATATAATAATGGACAGGTACATAATACAGGTATATACATAATGACAGGTACATAATAATGACAGGTACATAAAGACAGGTATATAATATGACAGGTACATAAAGACAGGTATATAATAATGACAGGTACATTAAGACAGGTATATAATAATGACAGGTACATTAAGACAGGTATATAATAATGGCAGGTACATAAAGACAGGTATATAATAATGACAGGTACATAAAGACAGGTATATAATAATGCCAGGTACATAAGGACAGGTACATATAAAAGACAGGTATATAATAATGACAGGTACATAAAGACAGGTATATAATAATAATAATGACAGGTACATAAAGACAGGTATATAATATATAATAATGACAGGTACATAAAGACAGGTATATAATAATGACAGGTACATAAAGACAGGTATATAATAATGACAGGTACATAAAGACAGGTATATAATAATGACAGGTACATAAAGACAGGTATATAATAATGACAGGTACATAAAGACAGGTATGTAATAATGACAGGTACATAAAGACAGGTATATAATAATGACAGGTACATAAAGACAGGTATGTAATATATAATAATGACAGGTACATAAAGACAGGTATATAATAATGACAGGTACATAAAGACAGGTATGTAATATATAATAATGACAGGTACATAAAGACAGGTATATAATAATGCCAGGTACATAAAGACAGGTATATAATAATGACAGGTACATAAAGACAGGTATATAATAATGCCAGGTACATAAGGACAGGTATATAATAATGCCAGGTACATAAAGACAGGTATATAATAATGACAGGTACATAAAGACAGGTATGTAATAATGACAGGTACATAAAGACAGGTATATAATATATAATAATGACAGGTACATAAAGACAGGTATATAATAATGACAGGTACATAAAGACAGGTATGTAATAATGACAGGTACATAAAGACAGGTATATAATAATGACAGGTAAATAAAGACAGGTATATAATAATGACAGGTACATAAAGACAGGTATATAATAATGACAGGTACATAAAGACAGGTATATAATAATGCCAGGTACATAAAGACAGGTATATAATAATGACAGGTACATAAAGACAGGTATATAATAATGACAGGTACATAAAGACAGGTATATAATAATGACAGGTACATAAAGACAGGTATATAATAATGACAGGTACATAAAGACAGGTATATAATAATGCCAGGTACATAAGGACAGGTATATAATAATGCCAGGTACATAAAGACAGGTATATAATAATGACAGGTACATAAAGACAGGTATGTAATAATGACAGGTACATAAAGACAGGTATATAATATATAATAATGACAGGTACATAAAGACAGGTATATAATAATGACAGGTACATAAAGACAGGTATGTAATAATGACAGGTACATAAAGACAGGTATATAATAATGACAGGTAAATAAAGACAGGTATATAATAATGACAGGTACATAAAGACAGGTATATAATAATGACAGGTACATAAAGACAGGTATATAATAATGACAGGTACATAAAGACAGGTATATAATAATGACAGGTACATAAAGACAGGTATATAATAATGACAGGTACATAAAGACAGGTATATAATAATGACAGGTACATAAAGACAGGTATATAATAATGACAGGTACATAATAATGACAGGTACATAAAGACAGGTATATAATAATGACAGGTACATAAAGACAGGTATATAATAATGACAGGTACATAAAGACAGGTATATAATAATGACAGGTACTACATAAAGACAGGTATATAATAATGACAGGTACATAAAGACAGGTATATAATAATGACAGGTACATAAAGACAGGTATATAATAATGACAGGTACATAAAGACAGGTATATAATAATGCCAGGTACATAAGGACAGGTATATAATAATGCCAGGTACATAAAGACAGGTATATAATAATGACAGGTACATAAAGACAGGTATGTAATAATGACAGGTACATAAAGACAGACCAGGTATATAATATATAATAATGACAGGTACATAAAGACAGGTATATAATAATGACAGGTACATAAAGACAGGTATGTAATAATGACAGGTACATAAAGACAGGTATATAATAATGACAGGTAAATAAAGACAGGTATATAATAATGACAGGTTACATAAAGACAGGTATATAATAATGACAGGTACATAAAGACAGGTATATAATAATGACAGGTACATAAAGACAGGTATGTAATAATGACAGGCACATAAAGACAGGTATATAATAATGACAGGTACATAAAGACAGGTATGTAATATATAATAATGACAGGTACATAAAGACAGGTATATATAATAATGCCAGGTACATAAAGACAGGTACATAATAATGCCATGTACATAAAGACAGGTACATAATAACAAGGTGAGATAAAGTTTCATAGCAGCCAGATGTAATATCCATAAGAGTCACAGAGAGGAACCGTGGTTCTCAGAACATCAACAACTCCTCCAAGAAAAGAAGAAAAGCGAGAGAGGAGAGAACTGGGAGAACACCTGGATATCATCTGACAGCAGCTCCACCGTGTGGCTAAATGAGGTTAGCTAGGGCTCAGCCTGTACCCTGTGGCTAAATGAGGTTAGCTAGGGCTCAGCCTGTACCCTGTGGCTAAATGAGGTTAGCTAGGGCTCAGCCTGTACCCTGTGGCTAAATGAGGTTAGCTAGGGCTCAGCCTGTACCCTGTGGCTAAATGAGGTTAGCTAGGGCTCAGCCTGTACCCTGTGGCTAAATGAGGTTAGCTAGGGCTCAGCCTGTACCCTGTGGCTAAATGAGGTTAGCTAGGGCTCAGCCTGTACCCTGTGGGAAGGTTAGGGTTTTCATGGCTGCTATGGGTCTGGTGGACTGTAGATCAGAGGAAGGACCATTCATCTGTTCAGCCAGGTCTAGGGGTCAGGGGTCAGGGGTCAGGGGTTAGGTAGTGTGACTTACTGCTGTCTGATAGGCTGGTGGACTGTAGATCAGAGGAAGGACCATTCATCTGTTCAGCCAGGTCTAGGGGTCAGGGGTCAGGGGTTCAGGTAGTGGGACTTACTGCTGTCTGATAGGCTGGTGGACTGTAGATCAGAGGAAGGACCATTCATCTGTTCAGCCAGGTCTAGGGGTCAGGGGTCAGGGGTCAGGGGTCAGGTAGTGGGACTTACTGCTGTCTGATAGGCTGGTGGACTGTAGATCAGAGGAAGGACCATTCATCTGTTCAGCCAGGTCTAGGGGTCAGGGGTCAGGGGTCAGGTAGTGGGACTTACTGCTGTCTGATAGGCTGGTGGACTGTAGATCAGAGGAAGGACCATTCATCTGTTCAGCCAGGTCTAGGGGTCAGGGGTCAGGGGTTAGGTAGTGGGACTTACTGCTGTCTGATAGGCTGGTGGACTGTAGATCAGAGGAAGGACCATTCATCTGTTCAGCCAGGTCTAGGGGTCAGGGGTCAGGGGTTAGGTAGTGGGACTTACTGCTGTCTGATAGGCTGGTGGACTGTAGATCAGAGGAAGGACCATTCATCTGTTCAGCCAGGTCTAGGGGTCAGGGGTCAGGGGTTAGGTAGTGGGACTTACTGCTGTCTGATAGGCTGGTGGACTGTAGATCAGAGGAAGGACCATTCATCTGTTCAGCCAGGTCTAGGGGTCAGGGGTCAGGGGTCAGGGTTAGGGTAGGTAGTGGGACTTACTGCTGTCTGATAGGCTGGTGGACTGTAGATCAGAGGAAGGACCATTCATCTGTTCAGCCAGGTCTAGGGGTCAGGGGTCAGGGGTAGTAGTGTGACTTACTGCTGTCTGATAGGCTGGTGGACTGTAGATCAGAGGAAGGACCATTCATCTGTTCAGCCAGGTCTAGGGGTCAGGGGTCAGGGGTCAGGGGTCAGGTAGTGTGACTTACTGCTGTCTGATAGGCTGGTGGACTGTAGATCAGAGGAAGGACCATCATCTGTTCAGCCAGGTCTAGGGGTCAGGGGTCAGGGGTTAGGTAGTGGGACTTACTGCTGTCTGATAGGCTGGTGGACTGTAGATCAGAGGAAGGACCATTCATCTGTTCAGCCAGGTCTAGGGGTCAGGGGTCAGGGTCAGGTAGTGTGACTTACTGCTGTCTGATAGGCTGGTGGACTGTAGATCAGAGGAAGGACCATTCATCTGTTCAGCCAGGTCTAGGGGTCAGGGGTCAGGTAGTGGGACTTACTGCTGTCTGATAGGCTGGTGGACTGTAGATCAGAGGAAGGACCATTCATCTGTTCAGCCAGGTCTAGGGGTCAGGGGTCAGGGGTCAGGTAGTGGGACTTACTGCTGTCTGATAGGCTGGTGGACTGTAGATCAGAGGAAGGACCATTCATCTGTTCAGCCAGGTCTAGGGGTCAGGGGTCAGGGGTTAGGTAGTGGGACTTACTGCTGTCTGATAGGCTGGTGGACTGTAGATCAGAGGAAGGACCATTCATCTGTTCAGCCAGGTCTAGGGGTCAGGGGTCAGGGGTTTAGGTAGTGGGACTTACTGCTGTCTGATAGGCTGGTGGACTGTAGATCAGAGGAAGGACCATTCATCTGTTCAGCCAGGTCTAGGGGTCAGGGGTCAGGGGTCAGGTAGTGGGACTTACTGCTGTCTGATAGGCTGGTGGACTGTAGATCAGAGGAAGGACCATTCATCTGTTCAGCCAGGTCTAGGGGTCAGGGGTTAGGGGTAGGTAGTGGGACTTACTGCTGTCTGATAGGCTGGTGGACTGTAGATCAGAGGAAGGACCATTCATCTGTTCAGCCAGGTCTAGGGGTCAGGGGTCAGGGGTCAGGGGTTAGGTAGTGGGACTTACTGCTGTCTGATAGGCTGGTGGACTGTAGATCAGAGGAAGGACCATTCATCTGTTCAGCCAGGTCTAGGGGTCAGGGGTCAGGGGTCAGGGTTAGGTAGTGGGACTTACTGCTGTCTGATAGGCTGGTGGACTGTAGATCAGAGGAAGGACCATTCATCTGTTCAGCCAGGTCTAGGGGTCAGGGGTCAGGGGTCAGGGGTTAGGTAGTGGGACTTACTGCTGTCTGATAGGCTGGTGGACTGTAGATCAGAGGAAGGACCATTCATCTGTTCAGCCAGGTCTAGGGGTCAGGGGTCAGGGGTTAGGTAGTGGGACTTACTGCTGTCTGATAGGCTGGTGGACTGTAGATCAGAGGAAGGACCATTCATCTGTTCAGCCAGGTCTAGGGGTCAGGGTCAGGGGTCAGGTAGTGGGACTTACTGCTGTCTGATAGGCTGGTGGACTGTAGATCAGAGGAAGGACCATTCATCTGTTCAGCCAGGTCTAGGGGTCAGGGGTCAGGGGTCAGGTAGTGGGACTTACTGCTGTCTGATAGGCTGGTGGACTGTAGATCAGAGGAAGGACCATTCATCTGTTCAGCCAGGTCTAGGGGTCAGGGGTCAGGGGTCAGGGGTCAGGTAGTGGGACTTACTGCTGTCTGATAGGCTGGTGGACTGTAGATCAGAGGAAGGACCATTCATCTGTTCAGCCAGGTCTAGGGGTCAGGGGTCAGGGGTTAGGGGTTAGTAGTGTGACTTACTGCTGTCTGATAGGCTGGTGGACTGTAGATCAGAGGAAGGACCATTCATCTGTTCAGCCAGGTCTAGGGGTCAGGGGTCAGGGGTAGGTGTGACTTACTGCTGTCTGATAGGCTGGTGGACTGTAGATCAGAGGAAGGACCATTCATCTGTTCAGCCAGGTCTAGGGGTCAGCAGGGGTCAGGGGGTCAGGGGTAGGTAGTGAGACTTACTGCTGTCTGATAGGCTGGTGGACTGTAGATCAGAGGAAGGACCATTCATCTGTTCAGCCAGGTCTAGGGGTCAGGGGTCAGGGGTCAGGGGTTAGGTAGTGGGACTTACTGCTGTCTGATAGGCTGGTGGACTGTAGATCAGAGGAAGGACCATTCATCTGTTCAGCCAGGTCTAGGGGTCAGGGGTCAGGGTCAGGGGTTAGGTAGTGTGACTTACTGCTGTCTGATAGGCTGGTGGACTGTAGATCAGAGGAAGGACCATTCATCTGTTCAGCCAGGTCTAGGGGTCAGGGGTCAGGGGTCAGGGGTTAGGTAGTGGGACTTACTGCTGTCTGATAGGCTGGTGGACTGTAGATCAGAGGAAGGACCATTCATCTGTTCAGCCAGGTCTAGGGGTCAGGGGTCAGGGGTCAGGGGTTAGGTAGTGGGACTTACTGCTGTCTGATAGGCTGGTGGACTGTAGATCAGAGGAAGGGACCATTCATCTGTTCAGCCAGGTCTAGGGTCAGGGGTCAGGGGTCAGGTAGTGGGACTTACTGCTGTCTGATAGGCTGGTGGACTGTAGATCAGAGGAAGGACCATTCATCTGTTCAGCAGGTCAGGTCTAGGGGTCAGGGGTCAGGGGTTAGGTAGTGGGACTTACTGCTGTCTGATAGGCTGGTGGACTGTAGATCAGAGGAAGGACCATTCATCTGTTCAGCCAGGTCTAGGGGTCAGGGGTCAGGGGTTAGGTTTAGTAGTGAGACTTACTGCTGTCTGATAGGCTGTGGACTGTAGATCAGAGGAAGGACCATTCATCTGTTCAGCCAGGTCTAGGGGTCAGGGGTCAGGGGTTAGGGGTTTAGGTAGTGGGACTTACTGCTGTCTGATAGGCTGGTGGACTGTAGATCAGAGGAAGGACCATTCATCTGTTCAGCCAGGTCTAGGGGTCAGGGGTCAGGGGTCGGTAGTGTGACTTACTGCTGTCTGATAGGCTGGTGGACTGTAGATCAGAGGAAGGACCATTCATCTGTTCAGCCAGGTCTAGGGGTCAGGGGTCAGGGGGTTAGGTAGTGGGGACTTACTGCTGTCTGATAGGCTGGTGGACTGTAGATCAGAGGAAGGACCATTCATCTGTTCAGCCAGGTCTAGGGGTCAGGGGTCAGGGGTCAGGTAGTGTGACTTACTGCTGTCTGATAGGCTGGTGGACTGTAGATCAGAGGAAGGACCATTCATCTGTTCAGCCAGGTCTAGGGGTCTAGGGGTCAGGGGTCAGGGGTCAGGTAGTGTGACTTACTGCTGTCTGATAGGCTGGTGACTGTAGATCAGAGGAAGGACCATTCATCTGTTCAGCCAGGTCTAGGGGTCAGGGGTCAGGTAGTGTGACTTACTGCTGTCTGATAGGCTGGTGGACTGTAGATCAGAGGAAGGACCATTCATCTGTTCAGCCAGGTCTAGGGGTCAGGGGTCAGGGGTCAGGTAGTGTGACTTACTGCTGTCTGATAGGCTGGTGGACTGTAGATCAGAGGAAGGACCATTCATCTGTTCAGCCAGGTCTAGGGGTCAGGGGTCAGGGGTCAGGTAGTGGGACTTACTGCTGTCTGATAGGCTGGTGGACTGTAGATCAGAGGAAGGACCATTCATCTGTTCAGCCAGGTCTAGGGGTCAGGGGTCAGGGGTCAGGTAGTGGGACTTACTGCTGTCTGATAGGCTGGTGGACTGTAGATCAGAGGAAGGACCATTCATCTGTTCAGCCAGGTCTAGGGGTCAGGGGTCAGGGGTCAGGTAGTGGGACTTACTGCTGTCTGATAGGCTGGTGGACTGTAGATCAGAGGAAGGACCATTCATCTGTTCAGCCAGGTCTAGGGGTCAGGGGTCAGGGGTTAGGGGTCAGGGGTTAGGTAGTGGGACTTACTGCTGTCTGATAGGCTGGTGGACTGTAGATCAGAGGAAGGACCATTCATCTGTTCAGCCAGGTCTAGGGGTCAGGGGTCAGGGGTCAGGGGTTAGGTAGTGGGACTTACTGCTGTCTGATAGGCTGGTGGACTGTAGATCAGAGGAAGGACCATTCATCTGTTCAGCCAGGTCTAGGGGTCAGGGGTCAGGGGTCAGGTAGTGTGACTTACTGCTGTCTGATAGGCTGGTGGACTGTAGATCAGAGGAAGGACCATTCATCTGTTCAGCCAGGTCTAGGGGTCAGGGGTCAGGGGTCAGGTAGTGTGGGACTTACTGCTGTCTGATAGGCTGGTGGACTGTAGATCAGAGGAAGGACCATTCATCTGTTCAGCCAGGTCTAGGGGTCAGGGGTTAGGGGTTAGGTAGTGTGACTTACTGCTGTCTGATAGGCTGGTGGACTGTAGATCAGAGGAAGGACCATTCATCTGTTCAGCCAGGTCTAGGGGTCAGGGGTCAGGGGTCAGGGGTTAGGTAGTGTGACTTACTGCTGTCTGATAGGCTGGTGGACTGTAGATCAGAGGAAGGACCATTCATCTGTTCAGCCAGGTCTAGGGGTCAGGGGTCAGGGGTCAGGTAGTGGGACTTACTGCTGTCTGATAGGCTGGTGGACTGTAGATCAGAGGAAGGACCATTCATCTGTTCAGCCAGTCTAGGGGTCAGGGGTCAGGGGTCAGGGTCAGGTAGTGTGACTTACTGCTGTCTGATAGGCTGGTGGACTGTAGATCAGAGGAAGGACCATTCATCTGTTCAGCCAGGTCTAGGGTCAGGGGTCAGGGGTCAGGGGTTAGGTAGTGGGACTTACTGCTGTCTGATAGGCTGGTGGACTGTAGATCAGAGGAAGGACCATTCATCTGTTCAGCCAGGTCTAGGGGTCAGGGTCAGGGGTTCAGGTTAGGTAGTGGGACTTACTGCTGTCTGATAGGCTGGTGGACTGTAGATCAGAGGAAGGACCATTCATCTGTTCAGCCAGGTCTAGGGGTCAGGGGTCAGGGGTCAGGGGTTAGGTAGTGGGACTTACTGCTGTCTGATAGGCTGGTGGACTGTAGATCAGAGGAAGGACCATTCATCTGTTCAGCCAGGTCTAGGGGTCAGGGGGGGTCAGGGGTTAGGTAGTGGGACTTACTGCTGTCTGATAGGCTGGTGGACTGTAGATCAGAGGAAGGACCATTCATCTGTTCAGCCAGGTCTAGGGGTCAGGGGTCAGGGGTCAGGTAGTGTGACTTACTGCTGTCTGATAGGCTGGTGGACTGTAGATCAGAGGAAGGACCATTCATCTGTTCAGCCAGGTCTAGGGGTCAGGGGTCAGGGGTCAGGTAGTGGGACTTACTGCTGTCTGATAGGCTGGTGGACTGTAGATCAGAGGAAGGACCATTCATCTGTTCAGCCAGGTCTAGGGGTCAGGGGTCAGGGGTCAGGTAGTGTGACTTACTGCTGTCTGATAGGCTGGTGGACTGTAGATCAGAGGAAGGACCATTCATCTGTTCAGCCAGGTCTAGGGGTCAGGGGTCAGGGGTTAGGTAGTGGGACTTACTGCTGTCTGATAGGCTGGTGGACTGTAGATCAGAGGAAGGACCATTCATCTGTTTCAGCCAGGTCTAGGGGTCAGGGGTCAGGGGTCAGGTAGTGTGGGACTTACTGCTGTCTGATAGGCTGGTGGACTGTAGATCAGAGGAAGGACCATTCATCTGTTCAGCCAGGTCTAGGGGTCAGGGGTCAGGGGTCAGGTAGTGTGACTTACTGCTGTCTGATAGGCTGGTGGACTGTAGATCAGAGGAAGGACCATTCATCTGTTCAGCCAGGTCTAGGGGTCAGGGGTCAGGGGTCAGGTAGTGTGACTTACTGCTGTCTGATTGGCTCAGTAGATCAGTAGGTCTGTTACTCTGCTCTGCCAGGTCTACAGCCATCCTGATGTCCTCCATCCATTTTACCATCTCTGATGCACAGCTAGGGACAGGGGACAGACATGGTTTAGATAGACAGCTAGGGACAGACATGGTTTAGATAGACAGCTAGGGACAGAGTACAGACATGGTTTAGATAGACAGCTAGGGACAGGGGGACAGACATGGTTTTAGATAGACAGCTAGGGACAGACATGGTTTAGATAGACAGCTAGGGACAGGGTACAGACATGGTTTGTGATAGACAGCTAGGGACAGACATGGTTTAGATAGACAGCTAGGGACAGGGGACAGACATGGTTTAGATAGACAGCTAGGGACAGGGGACAGACATGGTTTAGATAGACAGCTAGGGACAGACATGGTTTAGATAGACAGCTAGGGACAGAGTACAGACATGGTTTAGATAGACAGCTAGGGACAGGGGACAGACATGGTTTAGATAGACAGCTAGGGACAGGGGACAGACATGGTTTAGATAGACAGCTAGGGACAGAGTACAGACATGGTTTAGATAGACAGCTAGGGACAGACATGGTTTAGATAGACAGCTAGGACAGGGGACAGACATGGTTTAGATAGACAGCTAGGGACAGACATGGTTTAGATAGACAGCTAGGGACAGACATGGTTTAGATAGACAGCTAGGGACAGGGGACAGACATGGTTTAGATAGACAGCTAGGGACAGGGGACAGGGTGGTTAGATAGACAGCTAGGGACAGGGGACAGAACATGGTCTTAGATAGACAGCTAGGGACAGACATGGTTTAGATAGACAGCTAGGGACAGGGGACAGACATGGTTTAGATAGACAGCTAGGGACAGGGGACAGACATGGTTTAGATAGACAGCTAGGGACAGAGTACAGACATGGTTTAGATAGACAGGGGACAGGGGTCAGACATGGTTTAGATAGACAGCTAGGGACAGACATGGTTTAGATAGACAGCTAGGGACAGACATGGTTTAGATAGGACAGCTAGGGACAGGGGACAGACATGGTTTAGATAGACAGCTAGGGACAGACATGGTTTAGATAGACAGCTAGGGACAGGGGACAGACATGGTTTAGATAGACAGCTAGGGACAGGGGACAGACATGGTTTAGATAGGACAGCTAGGGACAGACTACAGACATGGTTTAGATAGACAGCTAGGGACAGGGACAGACATGGTTTAGATAGACAGCTAGGGACAGACTACAGACATGGTTTAGATAGACAGCTAGGGACAGGGGACAGACATGGTTTAGATAGACAGCTAGGGGACAGAGTACAGACATGGTTTAGATAGACAGCTAGGGACAGGGGACAGACATGTTTAGATAGACAGCTAGGGGACAGGGTACAGACATGGTTTAGATAGACAGCTAGGGACAGACATGGTTTAGATAGACAGCTAGGGATAGGGGACAGACATGGTTTAGATAGACAGCTAGGGACAGACATGGTTTAGATAGACAGCTAGGGACAGGGGACAGACATGGTTTAGATAGACAGCTAGGGACAGACATGGTTTAGATAGACAGCTAAGGACAGGGGACAGACATGGTTTAGATAGACAGCTAGGGACAGGGGACAGACATGGTTTAGATAGACAGCTAGGGACAGGGGACAGACATGGTTTAGATAGACAGCTAGGGACAGACTACAGACATGGTTTAGATAGACAGCTAGGGACAGACATGGTTTAGATAGACAGCTAGGGACAGGGGACAGACATGGTTTAGATAGACAGCTAGGGACAGACATGGTTTAGATAGACAGCTAGGGACAGGGGACAGACATGGTTTAGATAGACAGCTAGGGACAGGGGACAGACATGGTTTAGATAGACAGCTAGACTGTAGACAGGGGACAGACATGGTTTAGATAGACAGCTAGGACAGGGGACAGACATGGTTTAGATAGACAGCTAGGGACAGGGGACAGACATGGTTTAGATAGACAGCTAGGGACAGGGGACAGACATGTTTTAGGTAGACAGCTAGGGACAGGGGGACAGACATGTTTAGATAGACAGCTAGGGACAGACATGGTTTAGATAGACAGCTAGGGACAGGGGACAGACATGGTTTAGATAGACAGCTAGGGACAGGGGACAGACATGGTTTAGATAGACAGCTAGGGACAGGGGACAGACATGGTTTAGATAGACAGCTAGGGACAGAGTACAGACATGGTTTAGATAGACAGCTAGACAGGGGACAGACATGGTTTAGATAGACAGCTAGGGGACATTCAGACATGGTTTAGATAGACAGCTAGGGACAGGGGACAGACATGGTTTAGATAGACAGCTAGGGACAGACATGGTTTAGATAGACAGCTAGGGACAGGGGGACAGACATGGTTTAGATAGACAGCTAGGGACAGGGGGACAGACATGGTTTAGTATAGACAGCTAGGACAGGGACAGACATGTTTAGATAGACAGCTAGGGACAGGGGACAGACATGGTTTAGATAGACAGCTAGGGACAGACTACAGACATGGTTTAGATAGACAGCTAGGGACAGACATGGTTTAGATAGACAGCTAGGGACAGACATGGTTTAGATAGACAGCTAGGGACAGACATGGTTTAGATAGACAGTTAGGGGACAGGGGACAGACATGGTTTAGATAGACAGCTAGGGACAGGGGACAGACATGGTTTAGAGACAGGACCATTCATCTGTTCAGCCAGGTCTAGGGGTCAGGGTCATACATGGTTTAGATGGACAGCTAGGGACAGACATGGTTTAGATAGACAGCTAGGGGACAGGGGACAGACATGGACCATTTAGATAGACAGCTAGGGACAGGGGACAGACATGGTTTAGATAGACAGCTAGGGACAGGGGGACAGACATGGTTTAGATAGACAGCTAGGGACAGACTACAGACATGGTTTAGATAGACAGCTAGGGACAGACATGGTTTAGATAGACAGCTAGGGACAGGGGACAGACATGGTTTAGATAGACAGCTAGGAGACAGGGGACAGACATGGTTTAGATAGACAGCTAGGGACAGACATGGTTTAGATAGACAGCTAGGGACAGACATGGTTTAGATAGACAGCTAGGGACAGACATGGTTTAGATAGACAGCTAGGGACAGGGGACAGACATGGTTTAGATAGACAGCTAGGGACAGGGGACAGACATGGTTTAGATAGACAGCTAGGGACAGACATGGTTTAGATAGACAGCTAGGGACAGACATGGTTTAGATAGACAGCTAGGGACAGGGGACAGACATGGTTTAGATAGACAGCTAGGGAACAGGGGACAGACATGGTTTAGATAGACAGCTAGGGACAGACATGGTTTAGATAGACAGCTAGGGACAGACTAGGGACATGGTTGGTTTAGATAGACAGCTAGGGACAGGGGACAGACATGGTTTAGATAAACAGCTAGGGACAGGGGACAGACATGGTTTAGATAGACAGCTAGGGACAGCTACAGACATGGTTTAGATAGACAGGGGACAGACATGGTTTAGATAGACAGCTAGGGACAGGGGACAGACATGGTTTAGATAGACAGCTAGGGACAGAGTACAGACATGGTTTAGATAGACAGCTAGGGACAGGGGACAGACATGGTTTAGATAGACAGCTAGGGACAGAGTACAGACATGGTTTAGATAGACAGCTAGGGACAGGGGACAGACATGGTTTAGATAGACAGCTAGGGACAGACATGGTTTAGATAGACAGCTAGGGACAGACTACAGACATGTTTAGATTAGAGACAGCTAGGGGACAGACATGGTTTAGATAGACAGCTAGGGACAGGGGACAGACATGGTTTAGATAGACAGCTAGGGACAGGGTACAGACATGGTTTAGATAGACAGCTAGGGACAGGGTACAGACATGGTTTAGATAGACAGCTAGGGACAGGGGACAGACATGGTTTAGATAGACAGCTAGGGACAGACATGGTTTAGATAGACAGCTAGGGACAGGGGACAGACATGGTTTAGATAGACAGCTAGGGACAGGGGACAGACATGGTTTAGATAGACAGCTAGGGACAGGGGACAGACATGGTTTAGATAGACAGCTAGGGACAGACATGGTTTTAGATAGACAGCTAGGGGACAGACTAGGACATGGTTTAGATAGACAGCTAGGGACAGACATGGTTTAGATAGACAGCTAGGGACAGGGGACAGACATGGTTTAGATAGACAGCTAGGGACAGGGGACAGACATGGTTTAGGATAGACAGCTAGGACAGGGGACAGACATGGTTTAGATAGACAGCAAGGGACAGACATGGTTTAGATAGACAGCAAGGGACAGACATGGTTTAGATAGACAGCTAGGGACAGACATGGTTTAGATAGACAGCTAGGGACAGACATGGTTTAGATAGACAGCTAGGGACAGTGGGACAGACATGGTTTAGATAGACAGGTCTAGGGACAGGGGACAGACATGGTTTAGATAGACAGCTAGGGACAGGGGACAGACATGGTTTAGATAGACAGCTAGGGACAGACGACAGACATGGTTTAGATAGACAGCTAGGGACAGACATGGTTTAGATAGACAGCTAGGGACAGACATGGTTTAGATAGACAGCTAGGGACAGACATGGTTTAGATAGACAGCTAGGGACAGGGGACAGACATGGTTTAGATAGACAGCTAGGGACAGACTACAGACATGGTTTAGATAGACAGACTAGGGACAGACTACAGACATGGTTTTAGATAGACAGCTAGGGACAGAGTACAGACATGGTTTAGATAGACAGCTAGGGACAGGGGACAGACATGGTTTAGATAGACAGCTAGGGACAGAGGGTTCAGACATGGTTTAGATAGACAGCTAGGGACAGAGGACAGACATGGTTTAGATAGACAGCTAGGGACAGACATGGTTTAGATAGACAGCTAGGGACAGGGGACAGATATGGTTTAGATAGACAGCTAGGGACAGACATGGTTTAGATAGACAGCTAGGGACAGACTACAGACATGGTTTAGATAGACAGCTAGGTCAGGGGACAGACATGGTTTAGATAGACAGCTAGGGACAGACTACAGACACATGGTTTAGATAGACAGCTAGGGACAGACATGGGTTTAGATAGACAGCTAGGGGACAGACTACAGACATGGTTTAGATAGACAGCTAGGGACAGGGACAGACATGTTTTAGATAGACAGCTAGGGACAGACATGGTTTAGATAGACAGCTAGGGACACTACAGACATGGTTTAGATAGACAGCTAGGGACAGGGGACAGACATGGTTTAGATAGACAGCTAGGGACAGGGGACAGACATGGTTTAGATAGACAGCTAGGGACAGACTACAGACATGGTTTAGATAGACAGCTAGGGACAGACTACAGACATGGTTTAGATAGACAGCTAGGGACAGACTACAGACATGGTTTAGATAGACAGCTAGGGACAGACATGGTTTAGATAGACAGCTAGGGACAGGGGACAGACATGGTTTAGATAGACAGCTAGGGACAGGGGACAGACATGGTTTAGATAGACAGCTAGGGACAGACATGGTTTAGATAGACAGCTAGGGACAGACTACAGACATGGTTTAGATAGACAGCTAGGGACAGGGGACAGACATGGTTTAGATAGACAGCTAGGGACAGGGGACAGACATGTTTAGATAGACAGCTAGGGACAGGGGACAGACATGGTTTAGATAGACAGCTAGGGACAGGGGACAGACATGGTTTAGATAGACAGCTAGGGACAGGGGACAGACATGGTTTAGATAGACAGCTAGGGACAGGGGACAGACATGGTTTAGATAGACAGCTAGGGACAGGGGACAGACATGGTTTAGATAGACAGCTAGGGACAGGGGACAGACATGGTTTAGATAGACAGCTAGGGACAGGGGACAGACATGGTTTAGATAGACAGCTAGGGACAGAGTACAGACATGGTTTAGATAGACAGCTAGGGACAGGGGACAGACATGGTTTAGATAGACAGCTAGGGACAGAGGACAGACATGGTTTAGATAGACAGCTAGGGACAGACATGGTTTAGATAGACAGCTAGGGACAGACATGGTTTAGATAGACAGCTAGGGACAGAGGACAGACATGGTTTAGATAGACAGCTAGGGACAGAGTACAGACATGGTTTAGATAGACAGCTAGGGACAGACATGGTTTAGATAGACAGCTAGGGACAGAGGACAGACATGGTTTAGATAGACAGCTAGGGACAGGGGACAGACATGGTTTAGATAGACAGCTAGGGACAGACATGGTTTAGATAGACAGCTAGGGACAGGGGACAGACATGGTTTAGATAGACAGCTAGGGACAGACTACAGACATGGTTTAGATAGACAGCTAGGGACAGGGGACAGACATGGTTTAGATAGACAGCTAGGGACAGACATGGTTTAGATAGACAGCTAGGGACAGGGGGACAGACATGGTTTAGATAGACAGCTAGGGACAGACATGGTTTAGATAGACAGCTAGGGACAGACATGGTTTAGATAGACAGCTAGGGACAGGGGACAGACATGGTTTAGATAGACAGCTAGGGACAGACATGGTTTAGATAGACAGCTAGGGACAGACATGGTTTAGATAGACAGCTAGGGACAGACATGGTTTAGATAGACAGCTAGGGACAGGGGACAGACATGGTTTAGATAGACAGCTAGGGACAGACATGGTTTAGATAGACAGCTAGGGACAGGGGACAGACATGGTTTAGATAGACAGCTAGGGACAGACATGGTTTAGATAGACAGCTAGGACAGACATGGTTTAGATAGACAGCTAGGGACAGACATGGTTTAGATAGACAGCTAGGGACAGACATGGTTTAGATAGACAGCTAGGGACAGGGGACAGACATGGTTTAGATAGACAGCTAGGGACAGACATGGTTTAGATAGACAGCTAGGGACAGGGGACAGACATGGTTTAGATAGACAGCTAGGGACAGACTACAGACATGGTTTAGATAGACAGCTAGGGACAGGGGACAGACATGGTTTAGATAGACAGCTAGGGACAGACATGGTTTAGATAGACAGCTAGGGACAGGGGACAGACATGGTTTAGATAGACAGCTAGGGACAGACTACAGACATGGTTTAGATAGACAGCTAGGGACAGACAGACATGGTTTAGATAGACAGCTAGGGACAGGGACAGACATGGTTTAGATAGACAGCTAGGGACAGACATGGTTTAGATAGACAGCTAGGGACAGACATGGTTTAGATAGACAGCTAGGGACAGACATGGTTTAGATAGACAGCTAGGGACAGGGACAGACATGGTTTAGATAGACAGCTAGGGACAGGGGACAGACATGGTTTAGATAGACAGCTAGGGACAGGGGTACAGACATGGTTTAGATAGACAGCTAGGGACAGGACAGACATGGTTTAGATAGACAGCTAGGGACAGACTACAGACATGGTTTAGATAGACAGCTAGGGACAGGGGACAGACATGGTTTAGATAGACAGCTAGGGACAGACTACAGACATGGTTTAGATAGACAGCTAGGGACAGAGTACAGACATGGTTTAGATAGACAGCTAGGGACAGGGGACAGACATGGTTTAGATAGACAGCTAGGGACAGACAACAGACATGGTTTAGATAGACAGCTAGGGACAGGGGACAGACATGGTTTAGATAGACAGCTAGGGACAGGGGACAGACATGGTTTAGATAGACAGCTAGGGACAGACATGGTTTAGATAGACAGCTAGGGACAGGGGACAGACATGGTTTAGATAGACAGCTAGGGACAGGGGACAGACATGGTTTAGATAGACAGCTAGGGACAGGGGACAGACATGGTTTAGATAGACAGCTAGGGACAGACTACAGACATGGTTTAGATAGACAGCTAGGGACAGGGGACAGACATGGTTTAGATAGACAGCTAGGGACAGGGGACAGACATGGTTTAGATAGACAGCTAGGGACAGGGGACAGACATGGTTTAGATAGACAGCTAGGGACAGGGGACAGACATGGTTTAGATAGACAGCTAGGGACAGGGGACAGACATGGTTTAGATAGACAGCTAGGGACAGGGGACAGACATGGTTTAGATAGACAGCTAGGGACAGGGGACAGACATGGTTTTAGATAGACAGCTAGGGACAGACATGGTTTAGATAGACAGCTAGGGACAGACATGGTTTAGATAGACAGCTAGGGACAGGGACAGACATGGTTTAGATAGACAGCTAGGGGACAGACAGACATGGTTTAGATAGACAGCTGGGACAGGGGACAGACATGGTTTAGATAGACAGCTAGGGACAGAAACTACAGACATGGTTTAGATAGACAGCTAGGTACAGGGGACAGACATGGTTTAGATAGACAGCTAGGGACAGGGGACAGACATGGTTTAGATAGACAGCTAGGGACAGACATGGTTTAGATAGACAGCTAGGGACAGACATGGTTTAGATAGACAGCTAGGGACAGACATGGTTTAGATAGACAGCTAGGGACAGGGGACAGACATGGTTTAGATAGACAGCTAGGGACAGGGGACAGACATGGTTTAGATAGACAGCTAGGGACAGGGGACAGACATGGTTTAGATAGACAGCTAGGGACAGGACTACAGACATGGTTTAGATAGACAGCTAGGGACAGGGGACAGACATGGTTTAGATAGACAGCTAGGGACAGGGGACAGACATGGTTTAGATAGACAGCTAGGGACAGACATGGTTTAGATAGACAGCTAGGGACAGACATGGTTTAGATAGACAGCTAGGGACAGGGGACAGACATGGTTTAGATAGACAGCTAGGGACAGGGGACAGACATGGTTTAGATAGACAGCTAGGGACAGGGGACAGACATGGTTTAGATAGACAGCTAGGGACAGGGGACAGACATGGTTTAGATAGACAGCTAGGGACAGACATGGTTTAGATAGACAGCTAGGGACAGGGGACAGACATGGTTTAGATAGACAGCTAGGGACAGACAGGGTTTAGATAGACAGCTAGGGACAGGGGACAGACATGGTTTAGATAGACAGCTAGGGACAGGGGACAGACATGGTTTAGATAGACAGCTAGGGACAGACATGGTTTAGATAGACAGCTAGGGACAGGGGACAGACATGGTTTAGATAGACAGCTAGGGACAGACATGGTTTAGATAGACAGCTAGGGACAGACTACAGACATGGTTTAGATAGACAGCTAGGGACAGAGTACAGACATGGTTTAGATAGACAGCTAGGGACAGGGGACAGACATGGTTTAGATAGACAGCTAGGGACAGAGTACAGACATGGTTTAGATAGACAGCTAGGGACAGGGGACAGACATGGTTTAGATAGACAGCTAGGGACAGACATGGTTTAGATAGACAGCTAGGGGACAGACATGGTTTAGATAGACAGCTAGGGACAGGGGACAGACATGGTTTAGATAGACAGCTAGGGACAGGGGACAGACATGGTTTAGATAGACAGCTAGGGACAGACATGGTTTAGATAGACAGCTAGGGACAGGGGACAGACATGGTTTAGATAGACAGCTAGGGACAGGGGACAGACATGGTTTTAGATAGATAGACAGCTAGGGACAGACATGGTTTAGATAGACAGCTAGGGACAGGGGACAGACATGGTTTAGATAGACAGCTAGGGACAGACATTACATTAGATAGACAGCTAGGGACAGAGTACAGACATGGTTTAGATAGACAGCTAGGGACAGGGGACAGACATGGTTTAGATAGACAGCTAGGGACAGACATGGTTTAGATAGACAGCTAGGGACAGACATGGTTTAGATAGACAGCTAGGGACAGACATGGTTTAGATAGACAGCTAGGGACAGGGGACAGACATGGTTTAGATAGACAGCTAGGGACAGAGTACAGACATGGTTTAGATAGACAGCTAGGGACAGACATGGTTTAGATAGACAGCTAGGGACAGAGTACAGACATGGTTTAGATAGACAGCTAGGGACAGACTACAGACATGGTTTAGATAGACAGCTAGGGACAGACATGGTTTAGATAGACAGCTAGGGACAGGGGACAGACATGGTTTAGATAGACAGCTAGGGACAGACTACAGACATGGTTTAGATAGACAGCTAGGGACAGACTACAGACATGGTTTAGATAGACAGCTAGGGACAGGGGACAGACATGGTTTAGATATAGACAGCTAGGGACAGGGACAGACATGGTTTAGATAGACAGCTAGGGACAGACATGGTTTAGATAGACAGCTAGGGACAGGGGACAGACATGGTTTAGATAGACAGCTAGGGACAGGGGACAGACATGGTTTAGATAGACAGCTAGGGACAGGGGAAAGACATGGTTTAGATAGACAGCTAGGGACAGGGTACAGACATGGTTTAGATAGACAGCTAGGGACAGACTACAGACATGGTTTAGATAGACAGCTAGGGACAGAGTACAGACATGGTTTAGATAGACAGCTAGGACAGACATGGTTTAGATAGACAGCTAGGGACAGGGACAGACATGGTTTAGATAGACAGCTAGGGACAGACATGGTTTAGATAGACAGCTAGGGACAGGGGACAGACATGGTTTAGATAGACAGCTAGGGACAGGGACAGACATGGTTTAGATAGACAGCTAGGGACAGGGGACAGACATGGTTTAGATAGACAGCTAGGGACAGGGTACAGACATGGTTTAGATAGACAGCTAGGGACAGACTACAGACATGGTTTAGATAGACAGCTAGGGACAGGGGACAGACATGGTTTAGATAGACAGCTAGGGACAGGGGACAGACATGGTTTAGATAGACAGCTAGGGACAGACATGGTTTAGATAGACAGCTAGGGACAGAGTACAGACATGGTTTAGATAGACAGCTAGGGACAGACATGGTTTAGATAGACAGCTAGGGACAGGGGACAGACATGGTTTAGATAGACAGCTAGGGACAGACATGGTTTAGATAGACAGCTAGGGACAGGGGACAGACATGGTTTAGATAGACAGCTAGGGACAGGGGACAGACATGGTTTAGATAGACAGCTAGGGACAGACAGAGACATGGTTTAGATAGACAGCTAGGGACAGACACAGACATGGTTTAGATAGACAGCTAGGGACAGAGTACAGACATGGTTTAGATAGACAGCTAGGGACAGGGGACAGACATGGTTTAGATAGACAGCTAGGGACAGGGGACAGACATGGTTTAGATAGACAGCTAGGGACAGGGGACAGACATGGTTTAGATAGACAGCTAGGGACAGGGGACTACAGACATGGTTTAGATAGACAGCTAGGGACAGACATGGTTTAGATAGACAGCTAGGGACAGGGACAGACATGGTTTAGATAGACAGCTAGGGACAGACATGGTTTAGATAGACAGCTAGGGACAGGGGACAGCCATGGTTTAGATAGACAGCTAGGGACAGGGGACAGACATGGTTTAGATAGACAGCTAGGGACAGACTACAGACATGGTTTAGATAGACAGCTAGGGACAGACATGGTTTAGATAGACAGCTAGGGACAGACATGGTTTAGATAGACAGCTAGGGACAGGGGACAGACATGGTTTAGATAGACAGCTAGGGACAGGGGACAGACATGGTTTAGATAGACAGCTAGGGACAGGGGACACAGACATGGTTTAGATAGACAGCTAGGGACAGGGGACAGACATGGTTTAGATAGACAGCTAGGGACAGACATGGTTTAGATAGACAGCTAGGGACAGGGGACAGACATGGTTTAGATAGACAGCTAGGGACAGGGGACAGACATGGTTTAGATAGACAGCTAGGGACAGACATGGTTTAGATAGACAGCTAGGGACAGGGGACAGACATGGTTTAGATAGACAGCTAGGGACAGACATGGTTTAGATAGACAGCTAGGGACAGGGGACAGACATGGTTTAGAGAGCTAGGGACTAGGGACAGACATGGTTTAGATAGACAGCTAGGGACAAGGGACAGACATGGTTTAGATAGACAGCTAGGGACAGACTACAGACATGGTTTAGATAGACAGCTAGGGGACAGACATGGTTTAGATAGACAGCTAGGGACAGGGGACAGACATGGTTTAGATAGACAGCTAGGGACAGGGGACAGACATGGTTTAGATAGACAGCTAGGGACAGACATGACATTTAGATAGACAGCTAGGGACAGACATGGTTTAGATAGACAGCTAGGGACAGACATGGTTTAGATAGACAGCTAGGGACAGGGGACAGACATGGTTTAGATAGACAGCTAGGGACAGACTACAGACATGGTTTAGATAGACAGCTAGGGACAGACATGGTTTAGATAGACAGCTAGGGACAGGGGACAGACATGGTTTAGATAGACAGCTAGGGACAGACTACAGACATGGTTTAGATAGACAGCTAGGGACAGACTACATGGTTTAGATAGACAGCTAGAGACAGACATGGTTTAGATAGAGCTAGCTAGGGACAGACATGGTTTAGATAGACAGCTAGGGACAGACTACAGACATGGTTTAGATAGACAGCTAGGGACAGACAGACATGGTTTAGATAGACAGCTAGGGACAGGGGACAGACATGGTTTAGATAGACAGCTAGGGACAGACAGACATGGTTTAGATAGACAGCTAGGGACAGGGGACAGACATGGTTTAGATAGACAGCTAGGGACAGACATGGTTTAGATAGACAGCTAGGGACAGACATGGTTTAGATAGACAGCTAGGGACAGAGGGACAGACATGGTTTAGATAGACAGCTAGGGACAGGGGACAGACATGGTTTAGATAGACAGCTAGGGACAGGGGACAGACATGGTTTAGATAGACAGCTAGGGACAGACATGGTTTAGATAGACAGCTAGGGACAGACATGGTTTAGATAGACAGCTAGGGACAGGGGACAGACATGGTTTAGATAGACAGCTAGGGACAGGGGACAGACATGGTTTAGATAGACAGCTAGGGACAGGGGACAGACATGGTTTAGATAGACAGCTAGGGACAGGGGACAGATATGGTTTAGCTAGACAGCTAGGGACAGACATGGTTTAGATAGACAGCTAGGGACAGACATGGTTTAGATAGACAGCTAGGGACAGGGGACAGACATGGTTTAGATAGACAGCTAGGGACAGGGGACAGACATGGTTTAGATAGACAGCTAGGGACAGACATGGTTTAGATAGACAGCTAGGGACAGGGGACAGACATGGTTTAGATAGACAGCTAGGGACAGACATGGTTTAGATAGACAGCTAGGGACAGAGTACAGACATGGTTTAGATAGACAGCTAGGGACAGACATGGTTTAGATAGACAGCTAGGGACAGGGGACAGACATGGTTTAGATAGACAGCTAGGGACAGACTACAGACATGGTTTAGATAGACAGCTAGGGACAGACTACAGACATGGTTTAGATAGACAGCTAGGGACAGACATGGTTTAGATAGACAGCTAGGGACAGGGGACAGACATGGTTTAGATAGACAGCTAGGGACAGGGGACAGACATGGTTTAGATAGACAGCTAGGGACAGACAGACATGGTTTAGATAGACAGCTAGGGACAGACATGGTTTAGATAGACAGCTAGGGACAGGGGACAGACATGGTTTAGATAGACAGCTAGGGACAGAGTACAGACATGGTTTAGATAGACAGCTAGGGACAGACATGGTTTAGATAGACAGCTAGGGACAGGGGACAGACATGGTTTAGATAGACAGCTAGGGACAGGGGACAGACATGGTTTAGATAGACAGCTAGGGACAGACATGGTTTAGATAGACAGCTAGGGACAGACATGGTTTAGATAGACAGCTAGGGACAGACATGGTTTAGATAGACAGCTAGGGACAGACATGGTTTAGATAGACAGCTAGGGACATGGTTTAGATACAGACATGGTTTTTTAGATAGACAGCTAGGGACAGACTACAGACATGGTTTAGATAGACAGCTAGGGACAGGGGACAGACATGGTTTAGATAGACAGCTAGGGACAGACATGGTTTAGATAGACAGCTAGGGACAGGGGACAGACATGGTTTAGATAGACAGCTAGGGACAGAGTACAGACATGGTTTAGATAGACAGCTAGGGACAGACATGGTTTAGATAGACAGCTAGGGACAGACATGGTTTAGATAGACAGCTAGGGACAGACATGGTTTAGATGGACAGCTAGGGACAGGGGACAGACATGGTTTAGATAGACAGCTAGGGACAGGGGACAGACATGGTTTAGATAGACAGCTAGGGACAGGGGACAGACATGGTTTAGATAGACAGCTAGGGACAGACATGGTTTAGATAGACAGCTAGGGACAGACACAGACATGGTTTAGATAGACAGCTAGGACAGCTAGGGAGGGGGACAGACATGGTTTAGATAGACAGCTAGGGACAGGGGACAGACATGGTTTAGATAGACAGCTAGGGACAGGGGACAGACATGGTTTAGATAGACAGCTAGGGACAGACATGGTTTAGATAGACAGCTAGGGACAGGGGACAGACATGGTTTAGATAGACAGCTAGGGACAGGGGACAGACATGGTTTAGATAGACAGCTAGGGACAGGGGACAGACATGGTTTAGATAGACAGCTAGGGACAGACATGGTTTAGATAGACAGCTAGGGACAGACATGGTTTAGATAGACAGCTAGGGACAGGGTACAGACATGGTTTAGATAGACAGCTAGGGACAGACATGGTTTAGATAGACAGCTAGGGACAGGGGACAGACATGGTTTAGATAGACAGCTAGGGACAGGGGACAGACATGGTTTAGATAGACAGCTAGGGACAGACTACAGACATGGTTTAGATAGACAGCTAGGGACAGGGGACAGACATGGTTTAGATAGACAGCTAGGGACAGGGGACAGACATGGTTTAGATAGACAGCTAGGGACAGAGGGACAGACATGGTTTAGATAGACAGCTAGGGACAGGGTACAGACATGGTTTAGATAGACAGCTAGGGACAGACATGGTTTAGATAGACAGCTAGGGACAGGGGACAGACATGGTTTAGATAGACAGCTAGGGACAGGGGACAGACATGGTTTAGATAGACAGCTAGGGACAGGGGACAGACATGGTTTAGATAGACAGCTAGGGACAGGGGACAGACATGGTTTAGATAGACAGCTAGGGACAGGGGACAGACATGGTTTTTAGATAGACAGCTAGGACAGGGGACAGACATGGTTTAGATAGACAGCTAGGGGACAGACATGGTTTAGATAGACAGCAAGGGAGGGACAGACATGGTTTAGATAGACAGCTAGGGACAGGGGACAGACATGGTTTAGATAGACAGCTAGGGACAGAGACTACAGACATGGTTTAGATAGACAGCTAGGGACAGACATGGTTTAGATAGACAGCTAGGGACAGGGGACAGACATGGTTTAGATAGACAGCTAGGGACAGGGGACAGACATGGTTTAGATAGACAGCTAGGGACAGGGACAGACATGGTTTAGATAGACAGCTAGGGACAGGGGACAGACATGGTTTAGATAGACAGCTAGGGACAGACTACAGACATGGTTTAGATAGACAGCTAGGGACAGGGGACAGACATGGTTTAGATAGACAGCTAGGGACAGGGACAGACATGGTTTAGATAGACAGCTAGGGACAGGGGACAGACATGGTTTAGATAGACAGCTAGGGACAGACTACAGACATGGTTTAGATAGACAGCTAGGGACAGACATGGTTTAGATAGACAGCTAGGGACAGGGGACAGACATGGTTTAGATAGACAGCTAGGGACAGGGGACAGACATGGTTTAGATAGACAGCTAGGGACAGGGGACAGACATGGTTTAGATAGACAGCTAGGGACAGGGGACAGACATGGTTTAGATAGACAGCTAGGGACAGACTACAGACATGGTTTAGATAGACAGCTAGGGACAGGGGACAGACATGGTTTAGATAGACAGCTAGGGACAGACATGGTTTAGATAGACAGCTAGGGACAGGGGACAGACATGGTTTAGATAGACAGCTAGGGACAGGGGACAGACATGGTTTAGATAGACAGCTAGGGACAGACATGGTTTAGATAGACAGCTAGGACAGACATGGTTTAGATAGACAGCTAGGGACAGACATGGTTTAGATAGACAGCTAGGGACAGGGGACAGACATGGTTTAGATAGACAGCTAGGGACAGACTACAGACATGGTTTAGATAGACAGCTAGGGACAGGGGACAGACATGGTTTAGATAGACAGCTAGGGACAGGGGACAGACATGGTTTAGATAGACAGCTAGGGACAGGGGACAGACATGGTTTAGATAGACAGCTAGGGACAGGGGACAGACATGGTTTAGATAGACAGCTAGGGACAGGGGACAGACATGGTTTAGATAGACAGCTAGGGACAGGGGACAGACATGGTTTAGATAGACAGCTAGGGACAGGGGACAGACATGGTTTAGATAGACAGCTAGGGACAGACATGGTTTAGATAGACAGCTAGGGACAGGGGACAGACATGGTTTAGATAGACAGCTAGGGACAGGGGACAGACATGGTTTAGATAGACAGCTAGGGACAGACATGGTTTAGATAGACAGCTAGGGACAGGGGACAGACATGGTTTAGATAGACAGCTAGGGACAGACATGGTTTAGATAGACAGCTAGGGACAGACTACAGACATGGTTTAGATAGACAGCTAGGGACAGACATGGTTTAGATAGACAGCTAGGGACAGACATGACATGGTTTAGATAGACAGCTAGGGACAGACATGGTTTAGATAGACAGCTAGGGACAGGGGACAGACATGGTTTAGATAGACAGCTAGGGACAGGGGACAGACATGGTTTAGATAGACAGCTAGGGACAGACATGGTTTAGATAGACAGCTAGGGACAGGGTACAGACATGGTTTAGATAGACAGCTAGGGACAGGGGACAGACATGGTTTAGATAGACAGCTAGGGACAGACATGGTTTAGATAGACAGCTAGGGACAGAGTACAGACATGGTTTAGATAGACAGCTAGGGACAGGGGACAGACATGGTTTAGATAGACAGCTAGGGACAGGGGACAGACATGGTTTAGATAGACAGCTAGGGACAGGGGACAGACATGGTTTAGATAGACAGCTAGGGACAGGGGACAGACATGGTTTAGATAGACAGCTAGGGACAGGGACAGACATGTTTTAGATAGACAGCTAGGGACAGGGGACAGACATGGTTTAGATAGACAGCTAGGGACAGAGGACAGACATGGTTTAGATAGACAGCTAGGGACAGACATGGTTTAGATAGACAGCTAGGGACAGGGGACAGACATGGTTTAGATAGACAGCTAGGGACAGGGGACAGACATGGTTTAGATAGACAGCTAGGGACAGGGGACAGACATGGTTTAGATAGACAGCTAGGGACAGACATGGTATAGATAGACAGCTAGGGACAGACATGGTATAGATAGACAGCTAGGGACAGGGGACAGACATGGTTTAGATAGCTAGGGACAGGGGACAGACATGGTTTAGATAGACAGCTAGGGACAGGGGACAGACATGGTTTAGATAGACAGCTAGGGACAGACATGGTTTAGATAGACAGCTAGGGACAGACATGGTTTAGATAGACAGCTAGGGACAGGGGACAGACATGGTTTAGATAGACAGCTAGGGACAGTGCCTTGAAAAAGTATTAATCCCCCTTGGCGTTTTTCCTATTTTGTTGCATTACAACCTGTAATTTAAATGGATTTATATTTGGATTTCATGTAATGGACGTACACAAAATAGTCCAAATTGGTGAAGTGAATGAAAAAAATAACTTGTTTCTAAAAAAATTAATAACGGAAAAGTGGTGCGTGCATATGTATTCACCCCCTTTGCTATGAAGCCCCTAAATACGATTTTGGCCATCAAGGAAAACGCTATGTCTGGCGCAAACCCAACACCTCTCATCACCCCGAGAACACCATCTGTGGTAAGACTTAACGATTGCTGTACACCAGCGGAACCCATCCAACTTGAAGGAGCTGGAGCAGTTTTGCCTTGAAGAATAGGGCAAAAATCCCAGTGGCTAGATGTGCCAAGCTTATAGAGACATACCCCAAGAGACTTGCAGCTGTAATTCTGCAAAAGGTGGCTCTACAAAGGTTTGCTCTACAAAGGGGGGGGATAGTTATGCACGCTCAAGTTTTCAGTTTTTTTGTCTTAATTCTTGTTTGTTTCAAAGCATCTTCAAAGTGGTAGGCATGTTGTGTAAATCAAATGATACAAAAAAAAAAAAAAAATCAATTTAATTCCAGGTTGTAAGGCAACAAAATAGGAAAAACGCCAAGGGGGGTGAATACCTTAGCAAGCCCCTGTACAGAGTACAGACATGGATTACTACCTACAGCGAGGGGAGAAGAGGAGAGGGTTATTACAGCAGGGGAACGCCACAGCAGAACAAAAGGTTCAGTATTGAGGTTAACACTCATTCATATTTCATAGAGTTATTCTGATGAGCATCTGTGCTTGATACATCATTACACAATGAAACGGTGTAGAACTGAGAATGGACCTATATTCATACAGATTTCTGACTGTGTCCAGCTCGCTAATAATCACCGAAATGAAAGCCAGACAGTCAGGGATCATCGGAAATTACCAAAACGAAGGATAGAGGACAATGTTTTGCTAATTTTGACAGCGAGGAAATATGACCCATTTTCAGTGAGGCCCTACGGACCTCGTTGATGACAGAATGCGGCCCCCGGGCCAAAATGAGTTTGACACCCCTGCTCTAGAACACTCTAAACCACCCTACAACACCCTATAACTCTAGAACACATCTAGAACACTCCTGAACACTCTAAACCACCCTACAACACCCTAAACTCTCTAGAACACATCTAGAACACTCCTGAACACTCTAAACCACCCTAAACTCTCTAGAACACTCCTGAACAATCTAAACCACCCTACAACACCCTAAAACTCTAGAACACATCTAGAACACTCCTGAACACTCTAAACCACCCTACAACACCCTAGAACACATCTAGAACACTCCTGAACACTCTAAACCACCCTACAACACCCCTAAACTCTCTAGAACACATCTAGAACACTCCTGAACACTCTAAACCACCCTACAACACCCTAGAACACATCTAGAACACTCCTGAACACTCTAAACCACCCTACAACACCCTATAACTCTAGAACACATCTAGAACACTCCTGAACACTCTAAACCACCCTACAACACCCTAAACTCTCTAGAACACACCTAGAACACTCCTGAACACTCTAAACCACCCTACAACACCCTAAACTCTCTAGAACACATCTAGAACACTCCTGAACACTCTAAACCACCCTACAATCTCTAGAACACTCCTGAACACTCTAAACCACCCCTAAACTCTCTAGAACACATCTAGAACACTCCTGAACACTCTAAACCACCCTACACACCCTAAACTCTATAGAACACATCTAGAACACTCCTGAACACTCTAAACCACCCTACAACACCCTAAACTCTCTAGAACACATCTAGAAACACTCCTGAACTCTCTAAACCACCCTACAACACCCTATAACTCTAGAACACATCTAGAACACTCCTGAACACTCTAAACCACCCCTAAACTCTAGAACACATCTAGAACACTCCTGAACACTCTAAACCACCCTAAACTCTCTAGAACACAACTAGAACACTTTTACCTTGCTGCCAGGACGACAGACTGGCGCTGACCAAACAGGGTGAAGGAATGAGGAACTCCCCAGTCATCCTCACTCTCCCTGATCTGAGGACACAGACACAGGGGTTGGATCAGAGGAGAGACAGAGCTGACTTCTACCCATTTACAGCTGTGGTATGTTATCTAAAGCTAACACCATAGGGCCAGGCTTTATCTATGTCCAGGAAACTGGCCCATGATGTTACGGTTCAGGTTCTGGAGACTCGTACTGTCATGCCGTAGAGAGGCAGCTGGCCGTGAACCTTGAACTGGTTGTCTGCGGTCATCCCTCTGCTGGTGTACACCAGGGAATCACTGAACTGGAGGGGGAGAGGGGAACACAGAGAGGGATAGGATACCTGAATTGTGAGTGAGGAGCAGAGGAGTCATGTGACAGGAAGTAGGAAGTAATGACTAACCAGGAAGAACATTCTCTGCTGTAGTCCTTTCCCTGAGAGTTTACTGAGACATCCCAGTCTGATAAACTCCTGCATTGGGTAGATAAACAACACACTGAGTAAACAATGAACAACATCATCTCTGTAAATCAGAGACACTAAAGGACAACATGAGGATTGATGCACTACAACTTCAAATAAATCAGGACAATAGTTGTCAGAGCAAAGTCAGGTAAAACTGTTCCCTCACCCTGCCCGGTATAGCCAGGTCCTGGATGCCTGTCAGATCTTTCTTCAGTTCTAGAAGCTTCTGGAAGTTCTCCATCTTCATCGTGGTTCCCTGAAGCTGCAGTACCATCTCTGATATATCAGCTAGGGCGGCTAGAGGAGGAGAGTTAGTACACACACACCATCTCTGATATATCAACTAGGACAACTAGAGGAGGAGAGTTCTCTCTCTAACACACACCATCTCTGATATATCAACTAGGACAACTAGAGGAGGTGGATTCTCTCTCTAACACACACCATCTCTGATATATCAACTAGGACAACTAGAGGAGGTGGATTCTCTCTCTAACACACACCATCTCTGATATATCAACTAGGACAACTAGAGGAGGAGGGTTCTCTCTCTAACACACACCATCTCTGATATATCAACTAGGACAACTAGAGGAGGAGGGTTCTCTCTCTAACACACACCATCTCTGAGATATTAACTAGAGATTCTCTCTCTAACACACACCATCTCTGATATATCAACTAGGACAACTAGAGGAGGGGGGTTCTCTCTCTAACACACACCATCTCTGATATATCAACTAGGACAACTAGAGGAGTGGGTTCTCTCTCTGCTGTAGCCTACCTCTGCTGTCTCTGAAGTCTTGGTGTGTGGGGGGGTAGTGTTTGCAGAGTCTCTCCAGAATCAGTTTGTAGTGCAGCAGGCGATGCAACTAGGGGCACACACCTTCTGCTGCTCAAACTCCCGACACGCCTCCTCCAGCCGCTGGGACGAACGGCACGAACGCTCCAACTCCACCAACACCTCACCGTGACGCTGCAGGAGGGACGTCAACTGCTGCTGGGGCAGAGAGAGGAGAGGGTCTAACACACACCATCTCTGATAGAGGACTGTTAGCTAGGACAACTAGAGAGGAGGGGGTTGTAGGGGTTAGGGAGAGAGGACTGTCTGGGGCACACCAAAGGAGAGAGAGAGGGAGAGAGGAGATCTCTAGGATGTTAGCTAGGGCAGAGAGAGAGAGAGGGGTAGGTATCAACTCCACCAAGGACTAGAGGAGGTAGGGGTTAGGGAGAGAGGCTTCTGGGGCAGAGAGAGAGAGGGAAGAGGACACAGGAGAAGATTTAGGGTGTTCAGGACGTCAACTAGTTCTGCTGTAGATGTTAGGTAGAGATTTAGGGGTTAGGGAGAGAGGACTGTTAGCTGGGGCAGAGAGAGAGAGAGAGCTGTCTAGGTTAGGTAGAAGATTTAGGGGTTAGGGAGAGAGGACTGTTAGCTGGGGCAGAGAGAGAGAGGAGAGAGGAGAGGGGTAGGTTAGGTAGAAGAGTGTTAGCTGGGGCAGAGAGAGAGTGAGAGAGGGGTAGGGGTTAGGTAGAAAGATGTAAGGGGTTAGGGAGAGAGGACTGTTAGCTGGGGCAGAGAGAGAGGAGAGAGGAGAGGTAGAGAGAGGGAGAGAGGAGAGAGGAGGAAGGTTAGGTTAGGTAGAATAGGAGGGAGAGAGGACTGTTAGCTGAGGCAGAGAGAGAGGAGAGAGGGGGTTAGGTAGAAGATTTAGGGGTTAGGAAAGAGGACTAGTTAGCTGGGGCAGAGAGAGAGGGAGGGTAGGTTAGGTAGAAGATTTAGGGGTTAGGGAGAGAGGACTGTTAGCTGGGGCAGAGAGAGAGAGGAGAGGGAGGAGGTTAGGTTTAGACACACCTTAGGGGTTAGGGAAAGAGGACTGTTAGCTGAGGCAGAGAGAGAGGAGGGTTACTAGGGGTTAGGGAGAGAGGACTGTTAGCTGGCAGAGAGAGAGGAGACCAGGGGGGGTAGGTTAGGTAGAATTATTTAGGGGTTAGGGGAGAGAGGACTCCAGCTCCACAGGGAGAGAGAGTAGGTTAGGTAGGTTAGGTGGTTAGGAGAGAGGACTGTTAGCTGGGGCAGAGAGAGAGAGAGAGAGAGGGGTAGGTTAGGTAGAAGACTAGGGGTTAGGGAGAGAGGACTGTTAGCTGGAGGCAGAGAGGTTGAGAGGGGTAGGTTAGGTAGAAGATTTAGGGGTTAGGGAGAGAGGACTGTTAGCTGGGCAGAGAGAGAGGAGAGGGGGTAGGTTAGGTAGAAGATGTAGGGGTTAGGAGAGACTGTTGTTAGCTGGGGCAGAGAGAGAGAGAGAGGGGTAGGTTAGGTAGAAGATGTTAGGGGTTAGGGAGAGAGGACTGTTAGCTGGGGCAGAGAGAGAGAGAGAGGGGTAGGTTAGGTAGGTAGAAGATGTAGGGGTTAGGGAGAGAGGACTGTTAGCTGGGGCAGAGAGAGAGAGAGAGAGGGGTAGGTTAGGTAGAAGATGTAGGGGTTAGGGAGAGAGACTGTTAGCTGGGGGCACAGAGAGAGAGAGAGGGGTAGGTTAGGTAGAAGATTAGGGGTTAGGGAGAGAGGAGGTTAGCTGGGGCAGAGAGAGAGAGAGGGGTAGGTTAGGTAGAAGATTAGGGGTTAGGGAGAGAGGACTGTTAGCTGGGGCAGAGAGAGAGAGGTTAGAGGGTTAGGGAGAGGTAGAAGATGGGGCATAGGGGTTAGGGGAGAGGTAGGACTGTTAGCTGGGGCAGAGAGAGAGAGGAGAGAGGAGGGAGAGAGGAGGTTAGGTTAGTAGAAGATTTAGGGGTTAGGGAGAGAGGACTGTTAGCTGGGGCAGAGAGAGAGAGAGGGGTAGGTTAGGTAGAAGATTTAGGGGTTAGGGAGAGAGGACTGTTAGCTGGGGCAGAGAGAGAGAGAGGGGTAGGTTAGGTAGAAGATTTAGGGGTTAGGGAAAGAGGACTGTTAGCTGGGGCAGAGAGAGAGAGAGAGAGAAGGGGTAGAATAGGTTAGGGAGAAGAGGACTGTAGGGGTTAGGGAGAGAGAGGGGTTTAGGTAGAAGATAGCTTAGGGAGCAGTTAGAGAGAGAGAGAGGGGTAGGTTAGGTAGAAGATGTAGGGGTTAGGGAAAGAGGGAACTGTTAGCTGGGGCAGAGAGAGAGAGAGGGGTAGGTTTAGGTAGAAGATGTAGGGGTTAGGGAGAGAGGACTGTTAGCTGGGGCAGAGAGAGAGAGAGACAGGTTAGGTAGAAGATTTAGGGGTTAGGGAGAGAGGACTGTTAGCTGGGGCAGAGAGAGAGAGAGGGGGTAGGTTAGGTAGAAGATTTAGGGGTTAGGGAGAGAGGACTGTTAGCTGGGGCAGAGAGAGAGAGAGGGGTAGGTTAGGGTAGAAGATGTAGGGGTAGGGAAAGAGGAACTGTTAGCTGGGGCAGAGAGAGAGAGAGAGGGGTAGGTTAGGTAGAAGATGTAGGGGTTAGGGAGAGAGGACTGTTAGCTGGGGCAGAGAGAGAGAGAGGGGTAGGTTAGGTAGAATATTTAGGGGTTAGGGAGAGAGGACTGTTAGCTGAGGCAGAGAGGGGTTAGGGAGAGAGGACTGTTAGCTGGGGCAGAGAGAGAGAGGGGGTTAGGTAGGTTAGAGTAGAAGATTTTAGGGTTAGGGAGAGAGGACTGTTCGCTGGGGCAGAGAGAGAGAGGAGAGGGTAGGTTAGGTAGAATATTTAGGGGTTAGGGAGAGAGGACTTAGCTGGGGCAGAGAGAGAGAGGGGTAGGTTAGGTAGAATATTTAGGGGTTAGGGAGAGAGGACTGTTAGCTGGGGCAGAGAGAGAGAGAGAGGTAATAGGTAGGTTAGGTAGAAGATTTAGGGGTTAGGGAGAGAGGACTGTTAGCTGGGGCAGAGGCAGAGAGAGAGGGTAGGTTAGGTAGAAGATTTAGGGGTTAGGGAGAGAGGACTGTTAGCTGGGGCAGAGAGAGAGAGAGAGGGGTAGGTTAGGTAGAAGATTTAGGGGTTAGGGAGAGAGGACTGTTAGCTGAGGCAGAGAGAGAGAGGGGTAGGTAGGTTAGGTAGAAGATTTTAGGGGTTAGGGAGAGAGAGGACTGTTAGCTGGGGCAGAGAGAGAGAGGGGGGTAGGTTAGGTAGAAGATTTAGGGGTTAGGGAGAGAGGACTGTTAGCTGGGGCAGAGAGAGGAGAGAGGGGGTAGGTTAGGTAGAAGATTTAGGGGTTAGGGAGAGAGGACTGTTAGCTGGGGCAGAGAGAGAGAGGGGTAGGTTAGGTAGAAGATTTAGGGGTTAGGGAAAGAGGAATGTTAGCTGGGGCAGAGAGAGAGAGGGGTAGGTTAGGTAGAAGATGTAGGGGTTAGGGAGAGAGGACTGTTAGCTGGGGCAGAGAGAGAGAGGGGTAGGTTAGGTAGAAGATTTAGGGGTTAGGGAGAGAGGACTGTTAGCTGGGGCAGAGAGAGAGAGGGGTAGGTTAGGTAGAAGATTTAGGGGTTAGGGAAAGAGGACTGTTAGCTGGGGCAGAGAGAGAGAGGGGTAGGTTAGGTAGAAGATTTAGGGGTTAGGGAAAGAGGACTGTTAGCTGGGGCAGAGAGAGAGAGAGGGGTAGGTTAGGTAGAAGATGGTAGGGGTTAGGGAGAGAGGACTGTTAGCTGGGGCAGAGAGAGAGAGAGAGGGTAGGTTAGGTAGAAGATGTAGGGGGTAGGGAGAGAGGAAAGTTAGGTGGGGAGAGAGAGAGAGAGGGGTAGGTTAGGTAGAAGATTTAGGGGTTAGGGAGAGAGGACTGTTAGCTGGGGCAGAGAGAGAGAGAGAGGGGGTAGGTTAGGTAGAAAGATGTAGGGGGGTTAGGGAGAGAGGACTGTTAGCTGGGGCAGAGAGAGAGAGGGGTAGGTTAGGTAGAAGATTTAGGGGTTAGGGAGAGAGGACTGTTAGCTGGGGCAGAGAGAGAGAGAGGGGTAGGTTAGGTAGAAGATGTAGGGGTTAGGGAGAGAGGACTGTTAGCTGGGGCAGAGAGAGAGAGAGAGAGAGGGGTAGGTTAGGTAGAAGATGTAGGGGTTAGGGAGAGAGGACTGTTAGCTGGGGCAGAGAGAGAGAGAGAGAGAGGGGTAGGTTAGGTAGAAGATTTAGGGGTTAGGGAGAGAGGACTGTTAGCTGGGGCAGAGAGAGAGAGAGAGGGGTAGGTTAGGTAGAATATTTAGGGGTTAGGGAGAGAGGACTGTTAGCTGGGGCAGAGAGAGAGAGAGGGGTAGGTTAGGTAGAAGATGTAGGGGTTAGGGAGAGAGGACTGTTAGCTGGGGCAGAGAGAGAGAGAGAGGGGTAGGTTAGGTAGAAGATGTAGGGGTTAGGGAGAGAGGACTGTTAGCTGGGGCAGAGAGAGAGAGAGGGGTAGGTTAGGTAGAAGATGTAGGGGTTAGGGAGAGAGGACTGTTAGCTGGGGCAGAGAGAGAGAGAGAGAGGGGTAGGTTAGGTAGAAGATGTAGGGGTTAGGGAGAGAGAGGACTGTTAGCTGGGGCAGAGAGAGAGAGAGGGGTAGGTTAGGTAGAAGATTTAGGGGTTAGGGAGAGAGGACTGTTAGCTGGGGCAGAGAGAGAGAGAGGGTAGGTTAGGTAGAATATTTAGGGGTTAGGGAAAGAGGACTGTTAGCTGAGGCAGAGAGAGAGGAGAGGGTAGGTTAGGTAGAATATTTAGGGGTTAGGGAAAGAGGACTGTTAGCTGGGGCAGAGAGAGAGAGAGGGGTAGGTTAGGTAGAAGATGTAGGGGTTAGGGAAAGAGGACTGTTAGCTGGGGCAGAGAGAGAGAGGGGGAGGTAGGTAGGTAGAAGATTTAGGGGTTAGGGAGAGAGGACTGTTAGCTGGGGCAGAGAGAGAGAGAGGGGTAGGTTAGGTAGAAGAGATTAGGGGTTAGGGAGAGAGGACTGTTAGCTGGGGCAGAGAGAGAGAGGGGTAGGTTAGGTAGAAGATGTAGGGGTTAGGGAGAGAGGACTGTTAGCTGGGGCAGAGAGAGAGAGAGAGGGGTAGGTTAGGTAGAAGATGTAGGGGTTAGGGAGAGAGGACTGTTAGCTGGGGCGAGAGAGAGAGAGGGGTAGGTTAGGTAGAATATTTAGGGGTTAGGGAGAGAGGACTGTTAGCTGAGGCAGAGAGAGAGGAGAGGGTAGGTTAGGTAGAAGAGAGGGGTTAGGGAGAGAGGACTGTTAGCTGGGGCAGAGAGAGAGAGAGGGGTAGGTTAGGTAGAAGATTTAGGGGTTAGGGAGAGAGGACTGTTCGCTGGGGGCAGAGAGAGAGGAGAGGGTAGGTTAGGTAGAAATATTTAGGGGTTAGGGAGAGAGGACTGACTTAGCTGGGGCAGAGAGAGAGAGAGAGAGGGGTAGGTTAGGTAGAATATTTAAGGGGTTAGGGAGAGAGGACTGTTAGCTAGGGCAGAGAGAGAGAGGGGTAGGTTAGGTAGAAGATGTAGGGTTAGGGAGAGAGGACTGTTAGCTGGGGCAGAGAGAGAGGGGTAGGTTAGGTAGAAGATTTAGGGGTTAGGGAGAGAGGACTGTTAGCTGGGGCAGAGAGAGAGAGAGAGAGGGGTAGGTTAGGTAGAAGATTTAGGGGTTAGGGAGAGAGGACTGTTAGCTGAGGCAGAGAGAGAGAGGGGGGTAGGTTAGGTAGAATATTTAGGGGTTAGGGAGAGAGGACTGTTAGCTGGGGCAGAGAGAGAGAGGGTAGGTTAGGTAGAAGATTTAGGGGTTAGGGAGAGAGGACTGTTAGCTGGGGCAGAGAGAGGAGAGGGGTAGGTTAGGTAGAAGATTTAGGGGTTAGGGAGAGAGGACTGTTAGCTGGGGCAGAGAGAGAGGGGTAGGTTAGGTAGAAGATTTAGGGGTTAGGGAAAGAGGAATGTTAGCTGGGGCAGAGAGAGAGAGGGGTAGGTTAGGTAGAAGATGTAGGGGTTAGGGAGAGAGGACTGTTAGCTGGGGCAGAGAGAGAGAGAGGGTAGGTTAGGTAGAAGATTTAGGGGTTAGGGAGAGAGGACTGTTAGCTGGGGCAGAGAGAGAGGGGTAGGGTTAGGTAGAAGATTTAGGGGTTAGGGAGAGAGGACTGTTAGCTGGGGCAGAGAGAGAGAGGGGTAGGTTAGGTAGAAGATTTAGGGGTTAGGGAAAGAGGACTGTTAGCTGGGGCAGAGAGAGAGAGAGGGGGTAGGTTAGGTAGAAGATGTAGGGGTGTTAGGGAGAGAGGACTGTTAGCTGGGGCAGAGAGAGAGAGAGAGGGGTAGGTTAGGTAGAAGATGTAGGGGTTAGGGAGAGAGGACTGTTAGCTGGGGCAGAGAGAGAGAGAGGGGTAGGTTAGGTAGAAGATTTAGGGGGTTAGGGAGAGAGGACTGTTAGCTGGGGCAGAGAGAGAGAGAGGGGTAGGTTAGGTAGAAGATGTAGGGGTTAGGGAGAGAGGACTGTTCGCTGGGGCAGAGAGAGAGAGGGGTAGGTTAGGTAGAAGATTTAGGGGTTAGGGAGAGAGGACTGTTAGCTGGGGCAGAGAGAGAGAGAGAGGGTAGGTTAGGTAGAAGATGTAGGGGTTAGGGAGAGAGGACTGTTAGCTGGGGCAGAGAGAGGAGAGGGGTAGGTTAGGTAGAATATTTAAGGGGTTAGGGAGAGAGGACTGTTAGCTGGGGCAGAGAGAGAGGAGAGGGGTAGGTTATGTAGAATATTTAAGGGGTTAGGGAGAGAGGACTGTTAGCTGGGGCAGAGAGAGGAGAGAGGGTAGGTTAGGTAGAAGATGTAGGGGTTAGGGAGAGAGGACTGTTAGCTGGGCAGAGAGAGAGAGAGGGGTAGGTTAGGTAGAAGATTTAGGGGTTAGGGAGAGAGGACTGTTAGCTGGGGCAGAGAGAGAGAGAGAGAGGGGTAGGTTAGGTAGAAGATGTAGGGGTTAGGGAGAGAGGACTGTTAGCTGGGGCAGAGAGAGAGAGAGGGGTAGGTTAGGTAGAAGATGTAGGGGTTAGGGAGAGAGGACTGTTAGCTGAGGCAGAGAGAGAGAGAGAGGGTAGGTTAGGTAGAAGATGTAGGGGTTAGGGAGAGAGGACTGTTAGCTGGGGCAGAGAGAGAGAGAGGAGGTAGGTTAGGTAGAAGATGTAGGGGTTAGGGAGAGAGGACTGTTAGCTGGGGCAGAGAGAGAGAGAGGGGTAGGTTAGGTAGAAGACTTAGGGGTTAGGGAGAGAGGACTGTTAGCTGGGGCAGAGAGGAGAGGGTAGGTTAGGTAGAAGACTTAGGGGTTAGGGAGAGAGGACTGTTAGCTGGGGCAGAGAGAGAGAGAGAGGGGTAGGTTAGGTAGAAGATGTAGGGGTTAGGGAGAGAGGACTGTGTAGCTGGGGCAGAGAGAGAGAGAGGGGTAGGTTAGGTAGAAGATGTAGGGGTTAGGGAGAGAGGACTGTTAGCTGGGGCAGAGAGAGAGAGAGGGTAGGTTAGGTAGAAGATGTAGGGGTTAGGGAGAGAGGACTGTTAGCTGGGGCAGAGAGAGAGAGAGAGAGAGGGGTAGGTTAGGTAGAAGATTTAGGGGTTAGGGAGAGAGGACTGTTAGCTGGGGCAGAGAGAGAGAGAGGGGTAGGTTAGGTAGAAGATTTAGGGGTTAGGGAGAGAGGACTGTTAGCTGGGGCAGAGAGAGAGGAGAGGGTAGGTTAGGTAGAAGATGTAGGGGTTAGGGAGAGAGGACTGTTAGCTGGGGCAGAGAGAGAGAGGGGTAGGTTAGGTAGAAGATGTAGGGGTTAGGGAGAGAGGACTGTTAGCTGAGGCAGAGAGAGAGAGAGAGGGGTAGGTTAGGTAGAAGATGTAGGGGTTAGGGAGAGAGGACTGTTAGCTGCTGCTGTAAAGATGCCAACCCCATGTGATCATCATGATCAACATCATGAGGTGTTCCTAGATGTTCATCAGATGGCTCCACCTTTAACCCACAGGTCCTACATTACTCGGAGGACATTTTGAAGGGTAGGAACGATATCCACATGTACTGTACCTTTAACCCCTGAATGTTCTTCAGCATGACGTCACCGACACGCTGGTAGTCTCCTTTAATGTGGGCGTTGGACCGCCCCTCCCTGGAGAGAGAGAGAGAGAGAGAGAGAGAGAGAGAGAGAGAGAGAGAGAGAGAGAGAGAGAGAGAGAGAGAGAGAGAGAGAGAGAGAGAGAGAGAGAGAGAGAGAGAGAGAGAGAGAGAAGAGAGAGAGGAGAGAGAGAGAGAGAGAGAGAGAGAGAGAAGAGAGAGAGAGAGAGAGAGAGAGAGAGAGAGAGAGAGAGAGAGAGAGAGAGAGAGAGAGAGAGAGAGAGAGAGAGAGAGAGAGAGAGAGAGAGAGAGAGAGAGAGAGAGAGAGAGAGAGAGAGAGAGAGAGAGAAATCAATATCAACATTTTTACCTGCGTCTATACCTAACTCTGCAGGACACAGACAGACACTTTTTCACCCTCTTTCTCCCTCTCTCTCACTGACACCATATTGAGGGGGAACTGCGGAATGAACATCACTCATTCAGTAACCCATCTGTCCCTCTCTCTAATTGACACCACATTGCAACAGGGTGATTAACCGCTGAGAAGCATCAATCCCCAGGAGAAGATCAAACCCTTCCTGTGAGTGGTGAGGGAGTTATGACACCCTGACTGCATTGCTGAGATTCTCCAACCAACTTGTAGATGTACCATATGTAACTAATAAAGAACACTGAAATACTCAGTGTAGTTACACAGTTGAACCAGCAGACGGAGTAGTGGAGCAGTGTTCTCTATGTCTCTCCTCTCAGAGGAGCAGTATTAGCTGTTCTCTATGTCTCTCCTCTCAGTGTTCTCTATGTCTCTCCTCAGTGTTCTCTATGTCTCTCCTCTCAGTGTTCTCTAGGTCTCTCCTCTCAGTGTTCTCTATGTCTCTCTCCTCTCAGTGTTCTCTATGTCTCTCCTCAGTGTTCTCTATGTCTCTCCTCTCAGTGTTCTCTAGGTCTCTCCTCTCAGTGTTCTCTATGTCTCTCCTCTCTGTTCTCTAGGTCTCTCCTCAGTGTTCTCTAGGTCTCTCCTCTCAGTGTTCTCTAGGTCTCTCCTCTCAGTGTTCTCTAGGTCTCTCCTCTCAGTGTTCTCTAGGTCTCTCAGTGTTCTCTAGGTCTCTCCTCAGTGTTCTCTATGTCTCTCCTCAGTGTTCTCTATGTCTCTCCTCAGTGTTCTCTATGGTCTCTCCTCAGTGTTCTCTAGGTCTCTCCTCTCAGTGTTCTCTATGTCTCTCCCTCAGTGTTCTCTAGGTCTCTCCTCAGTGTTCTCTAGGTCTCTCCTCAGTGTTCTCTAGGTCTCTCCTCAGTGTTCTCTAGGTCTCTCCTCAGTGTTCTCTATGTCTCTCCTCAGTGTTCTCTAGGTCTCTCCTCAGTGTTCTCTGTCTCTCCTCACTGTTCTCTAGGTCTCTCCTCTCAGTGTTCTCTAGGTCTCTCCTCACTGTTCTCTAGGTCTCTCCTCTCAGTGTTCTCTATGTCTCCCCTCAGAGTTCTCTATGTCTCTCCTCTCAGTGTTCTCTATGTCTCTCCTCTCAGTGTTCTCTAGGTCTCTCCTCAGTGTTCTCTAGGTCTCTCCTCAGTGTTCTCTAGGTCTCTCAGTGTTCTCTAGGTCTCTCCTCAGTGTTCTCTATGTCTCTCCTCTCAGTGTTCTCTAGGTCTCTCCTCTCAGTGTTCTCTAGGTCTCTCCTCAGTGTTCTCTAGTTCTCTAGTGTCTCTAGTCTCTCCTCAGTGTTCTCTAGGTCTCTCTCCTCACTGTTCTCTAGGTCTCTCCTCAGTGTTCTCTAGGTCTCTCCTCTCAGTGTTCTCTAGGTCTCCTCTCAGTGTTCTCTAGGTCTCTCCTCTCAGTGTTCTCTAGGTCTCTCCTCACTGTTCTCTAGGTCTCTCCTCAGTGTTCTCTAGGTCTCTCCTCAGTGTTCTCTATGTCTCTCCTCACTGTTCTCTGTCTCTCCTCACTGTTCTCTATGTCTCTCCTCAGGGTTCTCTAGGTCTCTCCTCTCAGTGTTCTCTATGTCTCTCCTCAGTGTTCTCTAGGTCTCTCCTCACTGTTCTCTAGGTCTCTCCTCAGTGTTCTCTATGTCTCTCCTCAGTGTTCTCTATGTCTCTCCTCACTGTTCTCTATGTCTCTCCTCACTGTTCTCTATGTCTCTCCTCAGTGTTCTCTATGTCTCTCCTCAGTGTTCTCTAGGTCTCTCCTCAGTGTTCTCTATGTCTCTCCTCAGTGTTCTCTATGTCTCTCCTCTCAGTGTTCTCTAGGTCTCTCCTCAGTGTTCTCTATGTCTCTCCTCAGTGTTCTCTAGTCTCTCCTCAGTGTTCTCTATGTCTCTCCTCAGTGTTCTCTAGGTCTCTCCTCTCAGTGTTCTCTATGTATCTCTCCTCAGTGTTCTCTATGTCTCTCCTCAGGGTTCTCTAGGTCTCTCCTCAGTGTTCTAGTGGTCTCTCTCAGTGTTCTCTAGGTCTCTAGGTCTCAGTGTTCTCTAGGTCTCTCCTCAGTGTTCTCTATGTCTCTCCTCAGTGTTCTCTAGGTCTCTCAGTGTTCTCTAGGTCTCTCCTCAGTGTTCTCTATGTCTCTCTCTCAGTGTTCTCTATGTCTCTCCTCAGTGTTCTCTATGTCTCTCCTCAGTGTGTTCTCTAGGTCTCTCAGTGTTCTCTAGGTCTCTACTCACTCTCAGTGTTCTCTATTCTCTCCTCTCAGTGTTCTCTAGTCTCTCCTCTCAGTGTTCTCTAGGTCTCTCTCAGTGTTCTCTAGGTCTCTCCTCTCAGTGTTCTCTAGGTCTCTCCTCAGTGTTCTCTAGGTCTCTCCTCAGTGTTCTCTAGGTTCTCTATGTCTCTCCTCTCAGTGTTCTCTAGGTCTCTCCTCAGTGTTCTCTAGGTCTCTCCTCAGTGTTCTCTAGGTCTCTCCTCTCAGTGTTCTCTAGGTCTCTCCTCAGTGTTCTCTAGGTCTCTCCTCAGTGTTCTCTAGGTCTCTCCTCAGTGTTCTCTAGGTCTCTCCTCAGTGTTCTCTAGGTCTCTCCTCAGTGTTCTCTATGTCTCTCAGTGTTCTCTATGTCTCTCTCAGTGTTCTCTATGTCTCTCTTCAGTGTTCTCTATGTCTCTCCTCACTGTTCTCTATGTCTCTCCTCAGGGTTCTCTAGGTCTCTCCTCTCAGTGTTCTCTAGGTCTCTCCTCAGTGTTCTCTAGGTCTCTCCTCAGTGTTCTCTAGGTCTCTCCTCAGTGTTCTCTAGTTCTCTCCTCAGTGTTCTCTAGGTCTCTCCTCAGTGTTCTCTATGTCTCTCCTCAGTGTTCTCTAGGTCTCTCCTCAGTGTTCTCTAGGTCTCTCCTCAGTGTTCTCTAGGTCTCTCCTCAGTGTTCTCTATGTCTCTCCTCAGTGTTCTCTAGGTCTCTCAGTGTTCTCTAGGTCTCTCCTCAGTGTTCTCTAGGTCTCTCCTCAGGGTTCTCTAGGTCTCTCCTCAGGTTCTCTAGTCTCTCTCAGGTCTCTCTAGGTCTCTCCTCAGTGTTCTCTATGTCTCTCCTCTCAGTGTTCTCTATGTCTCTCCTCTCAGTGTTCTCTATGTCTCTCCTCTCAGTGTTCTCTATGTCTCTCCTCACTGTTCTCTAGGTCTCTCAGTGTTCTCTATGTCTCTCCTCAGTGTTCTCTCTAGGTCTCAGTGTTCTCTAGGTCTCTCTCAGTGTTCTCTAGGTCTCTCAGTGTTCTCTCTAGGTCTCTCTCAGTGTTCTCTCTAGTGTTCTCTCCTCAGTGTTCTCTATGTCTCTCTCTCAGTGTTCTCTAGGTCTCTCCTCAGTGTTCTCTAGGTCTCTCCTCAGTGTTCTCTATGTCTCTCCTCAGTGTTCTCATAGGTCTCTCCTCTCAGTGTTCTCTAGGTCTCTCCTCAGTGTTCTCTAGGTCTCTCCTCAGTGTCTCCTCTCAGTGTTCTCTAGGTCTCTCCTCTCAGTGTTCTCTAGGTCTCTCCTCAGTGTCTCTAGGTCTCCTCTCAGTGTTCTCTATGTCTCTCCTCAGTGTTCTCTAGGTCTCTCCTCTCAGTGTTCTCTATGTCTCTCCTCTCAGTGTTCTCTATGTCTCTCCTCTCAGTGTTCTCTAGGTCTCTCCTCACTGTTCTCTAGGTCTCTCCTCTCAGTGTTCTCTATGTCTCTCCTCAGTGTTCTCTAGGTCTCTCCTCTCAGTGTTCTCTAGGTCTCTCCTCAGTGTTCTCTAGGTCTCTCCTCAGTGTTCTCTATGTCTCTCCTCAGTGTTCTCTAGGTCTCTCCTCAGTGTTCTCTAGGTCTCTCCTCAGTGCAGTGTTCTCTAGGTCTCTCCTCAGTGTTCTCTATGTCTCTCCTCAGTGTTCTCTAGGTCTCTCAGTGTTCTCTAGGTCTTCTCCTCCTCAGTGTTCTCTAGGTCTCTCCTCAGTGTTCTCTATGTCTCTCCTCAGTGTTCTCTAGGTCTCTCCTCAGTGTTCTCTAGGTCTCTCCTCAGTGTTCTCTAGGTCTCTCTCCTCAGTGTTCTCTAGGTCTCTCCTCTCAGTGTTCTCTAGGTCTCTCAGTGTTCTCTAGGTCTCTCAGTGTTTCTCTAGGTCTCTCCTCAGGTCTCCTCAGTGTGTTCTCTAGGTCTCTCCTCAGTGTTTCTCTATGTCTCTCCTCTCAGGGTTCTCTAGGTCTCTCAGTGTTCTCTAGGTCTCTCAGTGTTCTCTAGGTCTCCTCTCAGTGTTCTCTAGGTCTCTCCTCAGTGTTCTCTATGTCTCTCCTCAGTGTTCTCTAGTCTCTCCTCACTGTTCTCTTGGTCTCTCCTCTCAGTGTTCTCTAGGTCTCTCAGTGTTCTCTATGTCTCTCCTCAGTGTTCTCTATGTCTCTCCTCAGTGTTCTCTAGGTCTCTCAGTGTTCTATAGGTCTCTCCTCAGTGTTCTCTATGTCTCTCCTCTCAGGGTTCTCTAGGTCTCTCCTCACTGTTCTCTTGGTCTCTCCTCTCAGTGTTCTCTAGGTCTCTCTCAGTGTTCTCTAGGTCTCTCCTCTCAGTGTTTCACCAGGGTGTCTGTTGGGTCTTCCACCAGGGTCTCTGATTGGTCATCCACCAGGGTCTCTGATGATGATCATTCCTGTATAACAGGCTGCTGTAGTGACTCACTGAGTGATGCACTGAATTCAGTCCTGAGTGGTACTGAATACCTGGACGCACGGGGACACGCCCACCCCCGCCCCTCCTCACCATTGCTGCAGCCTCTGCTCCACCTCCTTCAGGAAGAACTGGTGGAACTGATAGACTGGATCATAGTTGGTGTTGATCAGAGTCCTCACTGAGTCTGGCAGGACATCCTCTTTACTCAGCACAGCCTGGAACCACTGGGACACAACACAACACAGCTGTTACACTTCCTCTTTACCCAGCACAGCCTGGAACCACTGGGACACAACACAACACAGCTGTTAGCGAGGAGAGGCCAGCTGGATACCACTCCATGTAGCTGGCTATGCTGGGGAAGGGAGGGACCTGTTGTTTTAACACACCCTCCCATTTGTTTAGCACCAGCAGCAATCATTACACACACACACACAGCCTCACACAGAACCTCATTACACACACACCTCACACAGAACCTCATTACACACACACACAGCCTCACACAGAACCTCATTACACACACACACACACACACAGAACCTCATTACACACACACACAGCCTCACACAGAACCTCATTACACACACAGCCTCACACAGAACCTCATTACACACACACACACACACAGCCTCACACAGAACCTCATTACACACACACAGCCCTCACACAGAACCTCATTACACACACACACAGCCTCACACAGGACCTCATTACACACACACACACAGCCTCACACAGGACCTCATTACACACACACACACAGCCTCACACAGAACCTCATTACACACACACACAGCCTCACACAGAACCTCATTACACACACATACACACAGCCTCACACAGAACCTCATTACACACACACACACAGCCTCACACAGAACCTCATTACACACACACACACACACACACACACACACACACAGCCTCACACAGAACCTCATTAAACACACACACAGCCTCACACAGAACCTCATTACACACACAGCCTCACACAGAACCTCATTACACACACACACACACACAGAACCTCATTACACACACAGCCTCACACAGAACCTCATTACACACACACACAGCCTCACACAGAACCTCATTACACACACACACACACAGCCTCACACAGAACCTCATTACACACACACACACACACACACACAGCCTCACACAGAACCTCATTACACACACACACACAGCCTCACACAGAACCTCATTACACACACACACACACAGCCTCACATAGAACCTCATTACACACACACACACACACAGCCTCACACAGAACCTCATTACACACACACACACACAGCCTCACACAGAACCTCATTACACACACACACACACACACACACAGCCTCACACAGAACCTCATTACAAACACCACATGGTCTCAAGGGAATATTATGGTGTTGATCTCTTGACATGGAGTTCCACAGAGACTTTAGTGTTGTCCTCTTAGGTAGTGAGATCAGTAACAGGACACCAGCTGTATAAGTAGTGTAGCTGGGGGGTCTACAGGACACCAGCTGTATAGGTAGTGTAGCTGGGGGGGGGGGGGGGGGGGGTCTACAGGACACCAGCTGTATAGGTAGTGTAGCTGGGGGGTCTACAGGACACCAGCTGTATAGGTAGTGTAGCTGGGGGGGGGGGGGGGGGGGGGGGGGGGGGGGGGGGGTCTACACACCAGCTGTATAGGTAGTGTAGCTGGGGGGGGGGTCTACAGGACACCAGCTGTATAGGTAGTGTAGGCTGAGGGGGGGGGGGGGTCTACAGGACACCAGCTGGGGGGGGGGGGGGTCTACAGGACACCAGCTGTATAGGTAGTGTAGCTACTGGGGGGGGGGGGGGGGGTCTACAGGACACCAGCTGCCTATAGGTAGTGTAGCTGGGGGGGGGGGGGGGGGGTCATTACACAGGGGGGGGGGGGGTCTACAGGACACCAGCTGTATAGGTAGTCATTAGCTGGGGGGGGGTCTACAGGACACCACACTGTAGCTGGGGGGGTATAGGTAGTGTTAGCTGGGGGGGGGGGGGGGGGGGACACCAGGTAGTGTATAGGACACCAGCTGTATAGGTAGTGGGCTGGGGGGTCTACAGGTAGTGGGGCTGGGGGGGGGGGGGGGTCTACAGGACACCAGCTGTATAGGTAGTGTAGCTGGGGGGGGGGGGGGGGGGGGGTCTACAGGACACCAGCTGTATAGGTAGTGTAGCTGGGGGGGGGGGGGGGGTCTACAGGACACACAGCTGTATAGGTAGGTAGTGGGGGCGCCCCTCACACAGGCTGGGGGGGGGGGGGGGGGGGGGGGGTCTACAGGACACCAGCTGTATAGGTAGTGTAGCTGGGGGGGGGGGGGGTCTACAGGAACCAGCTGTATAGGTAGTGTAGCTGGGGGGGGGGGTCTACAGGACACCAGCTGTATAGGTAGTGTAGCTGGGGGGGGGGGGGGGGGTGGGGGGGGTCTAACAGGGAACAGGGTGGTGGCTGGGGTCACACAGGACACCAGCTGTATAGGTAGTGTAGCTGGGGGGGGGGTACAGGACACCAGCTGTATAGGTAGTGTAGCTGGGGGGGGGGGGGGGGGGGGGGGGGGGTTACAGGACACCAGCTGTATAGGTAGTGTAGCTGGGGGGGTCTACAGGACACACAGCTGTATAGGTAGTGTAGCTGGGGGGGGGGGGGGTCTCTACAGGACACCAGCTGTATAGGTAGTGTAGCTGGGGGGGGGGGTCTACAGGACATAGTGTATGCTGGGGGGGGGTGTAGGGGGGGGGGGGGGGGGGGGGGGGGTACAGGACACCAGCTGTATAGGTAGTGTAGCTGGGGGGGGGGGGGGGGGGGGGGGCGGGGGGTCTACAGGACACCAGCTGTATAGGTAGTGTAGCTGGGGGGGGGGGGGGGGTCTACAGGACACCAGCTGTATAGGTAGTGTAGGGGGGGCTGGGGGGTCTACAGGACACCAGCTGTAGTGTAGGTAGTGTAGTGGGGGGGGGGGGGGGGGGGTCTACAGGACACCAGCTGTATAGGTAGTGTAGCTGGGGGGTCTACAGGACACCAGCTGTATAGGTAGTGTAGCTGGGGGGGGGGGGGGGGGGTATAGGTTACACAGGACACCAGCTGTATAGGTAGTGTAGTAGCTGGGGGGTCTACAGGACACCAGCTGTATAGGTCTGTATAGGTAGTGTAGCTGGGGGGGGGGGGGGGGTCTACAGTGACACCAGCAGCTGTATAGGTAGTGTAGCTGGGGGGGGGGTCTACAGGACACCAGCTGTAGGGTATAGGTAGTGTAGGTGGGGGGGGTCTACAGGACACCAGCTGTATAGGTAGTGTAGCTGGGGGGGGGGGGGGGTCTACAGGACACCAGCTGTATAGGTAGTGTAGCTGGGGGGTCTACAGGACACCCAGCTGTAGTAGGTAGTGTAGCTGGGGGGGGGGGGGTCTACAGGACACCAGCTGTATAGGTAGTGTAGCTGGGGGGGGGGGGGGGGGGGGGGGGGGGTCTACAGGACACCAGCTGTATAGGTAGTGTAGCTGGGGGGGGGGGGGGGGGTCTACAGGACACCAGCTGTATAGGTAGTGTAGGGGGGGGGGGGGTCTACAGGACACCAGCTGTATAGGTAGTGTAGCTGGGGGGGGGGGGGGGACACCAGCTGTATAGGTAGTGTAGCTGGGGGGGTCTACAGGACACCAGCTGTATAGGTAGTGTAGCTGGGGGGGGGGGGGGGTCTACAGGACACCAGCTGTATAGGTAGTGTAGCTGGGGGGGGGGGGGGTCTACAGGACACCAGCTGTATAGGTAGTGTAGGGGGGGTCTACAGGACACCAGCTGTATAGGTAGTGTAGCTGGGGGGGGGGGGGGGGGGGTACAGGACACCAGCTGTATAGGTAGTGTAGCTGGGGGGGGGGGGGGGTCTACAGGACAGCTGTACACCAGCTGTATAGGTAGTGTAGCTGGGGGGGGGGGTCTACAGGACACCAGCTGTATAGGTAGTGTAGCTGGGGGGGGTCTACAGGACACCAGCTGTATAGGTAGTGTAGCTACACAGGACACCAGCTGTATAGGTAGTGTAGCTGGGGGGGGGGTCTACAGGACACCAGCTGTATAGGTAGTGTAGCTGGGGGGGGGGGGGGGGTCTACAGGACACCAGCTGTATAGGTAGTGTAGCTGGGGGGGGGGGGGGGGTCTACAGGACACCAGCTGTATAGGTAGTGTAGCTGGGGGGGGGTGGGGTACAGGACACCAGCTGTATAGGTAGTGTAGCTGGGGGGGGGGGGGGTGTCTACAGGACACCAGCTGTATAGGTAGTGTAGCTGGGGGGGGGGGGGGGGGGGGGGGTCTACAGGACACCAGCTGTATAGGTAGTGTAGCTGGGGGGGGGGGGGGGTTCTACAGGACACCAGCTGTATAGGTAGTGTAGCTGGGGGGGGGGGGGGGGGGGGGTCTACAGGGACACCAGCTGTATAGGTAGTGTAGCTGGGGGGGGTCTACAGGACACCAGCTGTATAGGTAGTGTAGCTGGGGGGGGGGGGGGGGGGGGTACAGGACACCAGCTGTATAGGTAGTGTAGCTGGGGGGGGGGGTCTACAGGACACCAGCTGTATAGGTAGTGTAGCTGGGGGGGGGGGGGGGGGGGTCTACAGGACACCAGCTGTATAGGTAGTGTAGCTGGGGGGGGGGGGGGGGTCTACAGGACACCAGCTGTATAGGTAGTAGTGGGGGGGGGGGGGGGGGGGTCTACAGGACACCAGCTGTATAGGTAGTGTAGCTGGGGGTCTACAGGACACCAGGTATAGGTAGTGTAGGGGGGGGGGGGGGGGGGGGGTACAGGACACCAGCTGTATAGGTAGTGTAGCTGGGGGGGGGGGGGGTCTACAGGACACCAGCTGTATAGGTAGTGTAGCTGGGGGGGGGGACACCAGCTGTATAGGTAGTGTAGCTGGGGGGGGGGGGGGGTAAAGGACACCAGCTGTATAGGTAGTGTAGCTGGGGGGGGGTCTACAGGACACCAGCTGTATAGGGTAGTGTAGCTGGGGGGGGGGTCTACAGGACACCAGCTGTATAGGTAGTGTAGCTGGGGGGGGGGGGGGGTCTAGGGACACCAGCTGTATAGGTAGTGTAGCTGGGGGGGGGGGGGGGGGTCTACAGGACACCAGCTGTATAGGTAGTGGGGGTCTAGGACACCAGCTGGGGGTGGGGGGGGGGGTCTACAGGACACCAGCTGTATAGGTAGTGTAGCTGGGGGGGTCTACAGGACACCAGCTGTATAGGTAGGTAGTGTAGCTGGGGGGGGGGGGGGTCTACAGGACACCAGCTGTATAGGTAGTGTAGCTGGGGGGTCTACAGGACACCAGCTGTATAGGTAGTGTAGCTGGGGGGGGGGGGGGGGGGGGGTCTACAGGACACCAGCTGTATAGGTAGTGTAGCTGGGGGGGGGGTCTACAGGACACCAGCTGTATAGGTAGTGTAGCTGGGGGGGGTCTACAGGACACCAGCTGTATAGGTAGTGTAGCTGGGGGGGGGGGTCTACAGGGGTCTACAGGAGTGTAGGGGGGCTGGGGGGGGTCTACAGAGGTAGCTGTATAGCTAGTGTAGGGGGGGGGGGGTCTACAGGGACACAGCAGCTGGGGGTAGTGTAGCTGGGGGGGTCTACAGGACACCAGCTGTATAGCAGGTAGTGTAGCTGGGGGGGGGGGGGGGGGGGGGGTCTACAGGACACCAGCTGTATAGGTAGTGTAGCTGGGGGGGTCTACAGGACACCAGCTGTATAGGTAGTGTAGCTGGGGGGTCTACAGGACACCAGCTGTATAGGTAGTGTAGCTGGGGGGGGGGGGGGGGGGGTCTACAGGACACACCAGCTGTATAGGTAGTGTAGCTGGGGGGGGGGGGGGGGGGGGGGTACAGGACACCAGCTGTATAGGTAGTGTAGCTGGGGGGGGGGGTATCTACAGGACAACCAGCTGTATAGGTAGTGTAGCTGGGGGGGGGGGGGTCTACAGGACACCAGCTGTATAGGTAGTGTAGCTGGGGGGGGGGGGGCTACAGGACACCAGCTGTATAGGTAGGGTAGCTGGGGGGGGGGGGTACAGGACACCAGCTGTATAGGTAGTGTAGCTGGGGGGGGGGGGGGGTCTACAGGACACCAGCTGTATAGGTAGTGTAGCTGGGGGCTGGGGGGGGGGGGTTACAGGACACCAGCTGTATAGGTAGTGTAGCTGGGGGGTCTACAGGACACCAGCTGTATAGGTAGTGTAGGGGGGGGGGGGGGGTGGGGGGGGGGGTCTACAGGACACCAGCTGTATAGGTAGTGTAGCTGGGGGGGGGGGGGGGGGGGTCTACAGGACACCAGCTGTATAGGTAGTGTAGCTGGGGGGTCTACAGGACACCAGCTGTATAGGTAGGGGGGGGGGGGGGGGGGGGGTCTACAGGACACCAGCTGTATAGGTAGTGTAGCTGGGGGGGGGGGGGGGGGGATCTACAGGACACCAGCTGTATAGGTAGTGTAGCTGGGGGGGGGGGGGGGGTCTACAGGACACCAGCTGTATAGGTAGTGTAGCTGGGGGGGGGGGGGGGGGTCTACAGGACACCAGCTGTATAGGTAGTGTAGCTGGGGGGGGGGGGGGGTCTACAGGACACCAGCTGTATAGGTAGTGTAGCTGGGGGGGGGGGGGGGGGGTCTACAGGACACCAGCTGTATAGGTAGTGTAGCTGGGGGGTACTACAGGACACCAGCTGTATAGGTAGTGTAGCTGGGGGGGGGGGGGGTCTACAGGACACCAGCTGTATAGGTAGTGTAGCTGGGGGGGGGGGGGGTCTACAGGACACCAGCTGTATAGGTAGTGTAGCTGGGGGGGGGGGGGTCTACAGGACACCAGCTGTATAGGTAGTGTAGGGGGGGGGGGGGGGGGGGTCTACAGGACACCAGCTGTATAGGTAGTGTAGCTGGGGGGGGGTCTACAGGACACCAGCTGTATAGGTAGTGTAGCTGGGGGGGGGGGGGGGGGGGGGGGGGGTCTACAGGACACCAGCTGTATAGGTAGTGTAGCTGGGGGGGGGGGGTCTACAGGACACCAGCTGTATAGGTAGTGTAGCTGGGGGGGGGGGTCTACAGGACACCAGCTGTATAGGTAGTGTAGCTGGGGGGGGGGGGGGGTGTCTACAGGACACCAGCTGTATAGGTAGTGTAGCTGGGGGGGGGGGGGGTCTACAGGACACCAGCTGTATAGGTAGTGTAGCTGGGGGGGGGGGGGGGTCTACAGGACACCAGCTGTATAGGTAGTGTAGCTGGGGGGTCTACAGGACACCAGCTGTATAGGTAGTGTAGCTGGGGGGTCTACAGGACACCAGCTGTATAGGTAGTGTAGCTGCTGGGGGGGGGGGGGGGGGGTACAGGACACCAGCTGTATAGGTAGTGTAGCTGGGGGGGGGGGGGGGGGGGGGTCTACAGGACACCAGCTGTATAGGTAGTGTAGCTGGGGGGGGGGGGGGGGTCTACAGGACACCAGCTGTATAGGTAGGTGGTAGCTGGGGGGTCTACAGGGGGTCTACAGGACACCAGCTGTATAGGTAGTGTAGCTGGGGGGTCTACAGGACACCAGCTGTATAGGTAGTGTAGTGTAGCTGGGGGGGGGGGGGGGGGGGTCTACAGGACACCAGCTGTATAGTGTAGTGTAGCTGGGGGGGGGTCTACAGGACACCAGCTGTATAGGTAGTGTAGCTGGGGGGGGGGGGGGGTCTACAGGACACCAGCTGTATAGGTAGTGTAGCTGGGGGGGGGGGGTCTACAGGACACCAGCTGTATAGGTAGTGTAGCTGGGGGGGGGGGGGGGTCTACAGGACACCAGCTGTATAGGTAGTGTAGCTGGGGGGGGGGGGGGGGGGTCTACAGGACACCAGCTGTATAGGTAGTGTAGCTGGGGGGTCTACAGGACACCAGCTGTATAGGTAGTGCTAGCTGGGGGGTCTACAGGACACCAGCTGTATAGGTAGTGTAGCTGTGGGGGTCTACAGGGACACCAGCTGTATAGGTAGTGTAGCTGTAGCTGGGGGGTCTACAGGACACCAGCTGTATAGGTAGTGTAGCTGGGGGGGGGGGGGGGTCTACAGGACACCAGCTGTATAGGTAGTGTAGCTGGGGGGGGGGGGGGGGGGGGGGGTCTACAGGACACCAGCTGTATAGGTAGTGTAGCTGGGGGGGGGGGGTCTACAGGACACCAGCTGTATAGGTAGTGTAGCTGGGGGGTCTACAGGACACCAGCTGTATAGGTAGTGTAGCTGGGGGGGGGGGGGTCTACAGGACACCAGCTGTATAGGTAGTGTAGCTGGGGGGGGGGGGGGTCTACAGGACACCAGCTGTATAGGTAGTGTAGCTGGGGGGTCTCTACAGGACACCAGCTGTATAGGTAGTGTAGCTGGGGGGGGGGGGGTCTACAGGACACCAGCTGTATAGGTAGTGTAGTGTAGGGGGGGGGTCTACAGGACACCAGCTGTATAGGTAGTGTAGCTGGGGGGGGGGGGGGGGGGTCTACAGGACACCAGCTGTATAGGTAGTGTAGCTGGGGGGGGGGGGGGGGGGGGGTTCTACAGGACACCAGCTGTATAGGTAGTGTAGCTGGGGGGGGGGGGGTCTACAGGACACCAGCTGTATAGGTAGTGTAGCTGGGGGGGGGGGGGGGGGTCTACAGGACACCAGCTGTATAGGTAGTGTAGCTGGGGGGGGGGGGGGTCTACAGGACACCAGCTGTATAGGTAGGTAGTGTAGGGGGGGGGTCTACAGGACACCAGCTATAGGTAGGTAGTGGGGCTGGGGGGTCTACAGGACACCAGCTGTATAGGTAGGTAGTGGGGGGGGGGGGGGTCTACAGGACACCAGCTGTATAGGTAGTGTAGCTGGGGGGGGGGGGTCTACAGGACACCAGCTGTATAGGTAGTGTAGCTGGGGGGGGGGGGGGGTCTACAGGACACCAGCTGTATAGGTAGTGTAGCTGGGGGGTCTACAGGACACCAGCTGTATAGGTAGTGTAGCTGGGGGGGTCTACAGGACACCAGCTGTATAGGTAGTGTAGCTGGGGGGGGGGGGGGGTCTACAGGACACCAGCTGTATGTAGTGTAGGTAGTGTAGGGGGGGGGGGGGGGTACAGGACACCAGCTGTATAGGTAGTGTAGCTGGGGGGGGGGGGGGGGGGGGTCTACAGGACACCAGCTGTATAGGTAGTGTAGTAGGGGGGGGGGGGGGTCTACAGGACACCAGCTGTATAGGTAGTGTAGCTGGGGGGGGGGTCTACAGGACACCAGCTGTATAGGTAGGTAGGGGGGGGGGTCTACAGGACACCAGCTGTATAGGTAGTGTAGCTGGGGGGGGGGGGGGGGTACAGGGACACCAGCTGTATAGGTAGTGTAGGGGGGGGGGGGGGTCTACAGGACACCAGCTGTATAGGTAGTGTAGCTGGGGGGGGGTCTACAGGACACCAGCTGTATAGGTAGTGTAGCTGGGGGGGGGGGGGGGGGTCTACAGGACACCAGCTGTATAGGTAGTGTAGCTGGGGGGGGGGGGGGGGTCTACAGGACACCAGCTGTATAGGTAGTGTAGCTGGGGGGGGGGGGGGGGTCTACAGGACACCAGCTGTATAGGTAGTGTAGCTGGGGGTCTACAGGACACCAGCTGTATAGGTAGTGTAGCTGGGGGGTCTACAGGACAGGACACCAGCTGTATAGGTAGGTAGCTAGGGGGGGTCTACAGGACACCAGCTGTATAGGTAGTGTAGCTGGGGGGGGGGGGGGGGGGGGTCTACAGGACACCAGCTGTATAGGTAGTGTAGCTGGGGGGGTCTACAGGACACCAGCTGTATAGGTAGTGTAGCTGGGGGGGGGGGGGGGGGTCTACAGGACACCAGCTGTATAGGTAGTGTAGCTGGGGGGTCTACAGGGACACCAGCTGTATAGGTAGTGTAGCTGGGGGGGGGGGGGGGGTGGTCTACAGGACACCAGCTGTATAGGTAGTGTAGCTGGGGGGGGGGGGGGGGGTCTACAGGACACCAGCTGTATAGGTAGTGTAGCTGGGGGGGGGGGGGGGTCTACAGGACACCAGCTGTATAGGTAGTGTAGTGGGGGGGGGGGGGCGTCTACAGGACACCAGCTGTATAGTTAGTGTAGCTGGGGGGTCTACAGGACACCAGCTGTATAGGTAGTGTAGCTGGGGGGGTCTACAGGACACCAGCTGTATAGGTAGTGTAGCTGGGGGGGGGGGGGGGGGGGTCTACAGGACACCAGCTGTATAGGTAGTGTAGTGGGGGGCTGGGGGGGGGGGGGGGGTCTACAGGACACCAGCTGTATAGGTAGTGTAGCTGGGGGGGGGGGGGGGTCTACAGGACACCAGCTGTATAGGTAGTGTAGCTGGGGGGGGTCTACAGGACACCAGCTGTATAGGTAGTGTAGCTGGGGGGGGGGGGGGGGTACTACAGGGACACCAGCTGTATAGGTAGTGTAGCTGGGGGGGGGGGGGGGGTCTACAGGACACCAGCTGTATAGGTAGTGTAGCTGGGGGGTCTACAGGACACACCAGCTGTATAGGTAGTGTAGCTGGGGGGGGGTACAGGACACCAGCTGTATAGGTAGTGTAGCTGGGGGGGGGGGGGGTCTACAGGACACCAGCTGTAGTAGGTAGTGTAGCTGGGGGGTCTACAGGACACCAGCTGTATAGGTAGTGTAGCTGGGGGGGGGGGGGGGGGGGGTACAGGACACCAGCTGTATAGGTAGTGTAGCTGGGGGGGGGGGGGGGTCTACAGGACACCAGCTGTATAGGTAGTGTAGCTGGGGGGGGGGGGGGGTCTACAGGACACCAGCTGTATAGGTAGTGTAGCTGGGGGGGGGGGGGGTCTACAGGACACCAGCTGTATAGGTAGTGTAGCTGGGGGGGGGGGGGGGGGTCTACAGGACACCAGCTGTATAGGTAGTGTAGCTGGGGGGGGGGGGTCTACAGGACACCAGCTGTATAGGTAGTGTAGCTGGGGGGGGGGGGGGTCTACAGGACACCAGCTGTATAGGTAGTGTAGCTGGGGGGGGGGGGGGGGGGGTCTACAGGACACCAGCTGTATAGGTAGTGTAGCTGGGGGGGTGGGGGGGTCTACAGGACACCAGCTGTATAGGTAGTGTAGCTGGGGGGGGGGGGGGTCTACAGGACACCAGCTGTATAGGTAGTGTAGCTGGGGGGGGGGGGTTACAGGACACCAGCTGTATAGGTAGTGTAGCTGGGGGGGGGGGGGGGGGGGTCTACAGGACACCAGCTGTATAGGTAGTGTAGCTGGGGGGGGGGGGGGGGTCTACAGGACACCAGCTGTATAGGTAGTGTAGCTGGGGGGGGGGGGGGGTACAGGACACCAGCTGTATAGGTAGTGTAGCTGGGGGGGGGGGGGGGGTCTACAGGACACCAGCTGTATAGGTAGTGTAGCTGCTGGGGGGGTCTACAGGACACCAGCTGTATAGGTAGTGTAGCTGGGGGGGGGGGGGGGGGGTCTACAGGACACCAGCTGTATAGGTAGTGTAGCTGGGGGGGGGGGGGGGGGGGGTCTACAGGACACCAGCTGTATAGGTAGTGTAGCTGGGGGGTCTACAGGACACCAGCTGTATAGGTAGTGTAGCTGGGGGGTCTACAGGACACCAGCTGTATAGGTAGTGTAGCTGGGGGGGGGGGGGGTCTACAGGACACCAGCTGTATAGGTAGTGTAGCTGGGGGGGGGGGGGTCTACAGGACACCAGCTGTATAGGTAGTGTAGCTGGGGGGGGGGGGGGGGGGGTCTACAGGACACCAGCTGTATAGGTAGTGTAGCTGGGGGGGGGGGGGGGGGGTCTACAGGACACCAGCTGTATAGGTAGTGTAGCTGGGGGGGGGGGTCTACAGGACACCAGCTGTATAGGTAGTGTAGCTGGGGGGTCTACAGGACACCAGCTGTATAGGTAGTGTAGCTGGGGGGGGGGGGGGGTCTACAGGACACCAGCTGTATAGGTAGTGTAGCTGGGGGGGGGGGGGGGTCTACAGGACACCAGCTGTATAGGTAGTGTAGCTGGGGGTCTACAGGACACCAGCTGTATAGGTAGTGTAGCTGGGGGGGTCTACAGGACACCAGCTGTATAGGTAGTGTAGCTGGGGGGGGGGGGGGGGGTCTACAGGACACCAGCTGTATAGGTAGTGTAGCTGGGGGGTCTACAGGACACCAGCTGTATAGGTAGTGTAGCTGGGGGGGGGGGGGTCTACAGGACACCAGCTGTATAGGTAGTGTAGCTGGGGGGGGGGGGGGGGTCTACAGGACACCAGCTGTATAGGTAGTGTAGCTGGGGGGGGGGGGGGGGGGGGTCTACAGGACACCAGCTGTATAGGTAGTGTAGCTGGGGGGGGGTCTACAGGACACCAGCTGTATAGGTAGTAGTGTAGCTGGGGGGGGGGGGGGTCTACAGGACACCAGCTGTATAGGTAGTGTAGCTGGGGGGGGGGGGTCTACAGGACACCAGCTGTATAGGTAGTGTAGCTGGGGGGGGGGGGGGGGGGGGTCTACAGGACACCAGCTGTATAGGTAGTGTAGCTGGGGGGGGGGGGGGGGTCTACAGGACACCAGCTGTATAGGTAGTGTAGCTGGGGGGGGGGGTCTACAGGACACCAGCTGTATAGGTAGTGTAGCTGGGGGGGGGGGGGGGGGTCTACAGGACACCAGCTGTATAGGTAGTGTAGCTGGGGGGTCTACAGGACACCAGCTGTATAGGTAGTGTAGCTGGGGGGGGTCTACAGGACACCAGCTGTATAGGTAGTGTAGCTGGGGGGGGGGGGGGGGGGGGGGCTCTACAGGACACCAGCTGTATAGGTAGTGTAGCTGGGGGGGGGGGGGGGGGGGTCTACAGGACACCAGCTGTATAGGTAGTGTAGCTGGGGGGGGGGGGGGGGGGGGGTACAGGACACCAGCTGTATAGGTAGTGTAGCTGGGGGGGGGGGGTCTACAGGACACCAGCTGTATAGGTAGTGTAGCTGGGGGGTCTACAGGACACCAGCTGTATAGGTAGTGTAGCTGGGGGGTCTACAGGGGGGTCTACAGGACACCAGCTGTATAGGTAGTGTAGCTGGGGGGGGTCTACAGGACACCAGCTGTGGGGGGGGGGTCTACAGGACACCAGCTGTATAGGTAGTGTAGCTGGGGGGGTCTACAGGACACCAGCTGTATAGGTAGTGTAGCTGGGGGGGGGGGGGGGTCTACAGGACACCAGCTGTATAGGTAGTGTAGCTGGGGGGTCTACAGGACACCAGCTGTATAGGTAGTGTAGCTGGGGGGGTCTACAGGACACCAGCTGTATAGGTAGTGTAGCTGGGGGGGGGGGGGGGTACAGGACACCAGCTGTATAGGTAGTGTAGCTGGGGGGGGGGGGGGGGTCTACAGGACACCAGCTGTATAGGTAGTGTAGCTGGGGGGGGGGTCTACAGGACACCAGCTGTATAGGTAGTGTAGGGGGGGGGTCTACAGGACACCAGCTGTATAGGTAGTGTAGCTGGGGGGTCTACAGGACACCAGCTGTATAGGTAGTGTAGCTGGGGGGGGGGGGGGTCTACAGGACACCAGCTGTATAGGTAGTGTAGCTGGGGGGGGGGGGGGGGTACAGGACACCAGCTGTATAGGTAGTGTAGCTGGGGGGGGGGGGGGGGGTCTACAGGACACCAGCTGTATAGGTAGTGTAGCTGCTGGGGGGGGGGTCTACAGGACACCAGCTGTATAGGTAGTGTAGCTGGGGGGGGGGGGGGGGGGTCTACAGGACACCAGCTGTAGGTAGGTAGTGTAGCTGGGGGGGGGGTCTACAGGACACCAGCTGTATAGGTAGTGTGTAGCTGGGGGGGGGGGGGGGGGTTCTACAGGACACCAGCTGTATAGGTAGTGTAGCTGGGGGGGGGGGGGGGTCTACAGGACACCAGCTGTATAGGTAGTGTAGCTGGGGGGGGGGGGGGGGTCTACAGGACACCAGCTGTATAGGTAGTGTAGCTGGGGGGGGGGGGGGTCTACAGGACACCAGCTGTATAGGTAGTGTAGCTGGGGGGTCTACAGGACACCAGCTGTATAGGTAGTGTGTAGCTGGGGGGGTCTACAGGACACCAGCTGTATAGGTAGTGTAGCTGGGGGGGGGGGGGGGGGTCTACAGGACACCAGCTGTATAGGTAGTGTAGCTGGGGGGGGGGGGGGGGGGTCTACAGGACACCAGCTGTATAGGTAGTGTAGCTGGGGGGGGGGGGGGGTCTACAGGACACCAGCTGTATAGGTAGTGTAGCTGGGGGGGGGGGGGGGTCTACAGGACACCAGCTGTATAGGTAGTGTAGCTGGGGGGGGGGGGGGTCTACAGGACACCAGCTGTATAGGTAGTGTAAGCTGGGGGGGGGGGGGGTACAGGACACCAGCTGTATAGGTAGTGTAGCTGGGGGGTCTACAGGACACCAGCTGTATAGGTAGTGTAGCTGGGGGGGGGGGGTCAGGACACCAGCTGTATAGGTAGTGTAGCTGGGGGGGGGGGGTCTACAGGACACCAGCTGTATAGGTAGTGTAGCTGGGGGGGGGTCTACAGGACACCAGCTGTATAGGTAGTGTAGCTGGGGGGTCTACAGGACACCAGCTGTATAGGTAGTGTAGCTGGGGGGGGGGGGGGGGGGGTCTACAGGACACCAGCTGTATAGGTAGTGTAGCTGGGGGGTCTACAGGACACCAGCTGTATAGGTAGTGTAGCTGGGGGGGTCTACAGGACACCAGCTGTATAGGTAGTGTAGCTGGGGGGGGGGGGTAGGGTGTCTACAGGACACCAGCTGTATAGGTAGTGTAGCTGGGGGGGTCTACAGGACACCAGCTGTATAGGTAGTGGTAGGGGGGGGGTCTACAGGACACCAGCTGTATAGGTAGTGTAGCTGGGGGGGGGGGGGGGGGGGGGTCTACAGGACACCAGCTGTATAGGTAGTGTAGCTGGGGGGTCTACAGGACACCAGCTGTATAGGTAGTGTAGCTGGGGGGGTCTACAGGACACCAGCTGTATAGGTAGTGTAGCTGGGGGGTCTACAGGACACCAGCTGTATAGGTAGTGTAGCTGGGGGGGGGGGGGGGTCTACAGGACACCAGCTGATAGGTAGTGTAGCTGGGGGGGGTCTACAGGACACCAGCTGTATAGGTAGTGTAGCTGGGGGGTCTACAGGACACCAGCTGTATAGGTAGTGTAGCTGGGGGGGGGGGGGGGGGTCTACAGGACACCAGCTGTATAGGTAGTGTAGCTGGGGGGGGGGGACACCAGCTGTATAGGTAGTGTCTGGGGGGTCTACAGGACACCAGCTGTATAGGTAGTGTAGGGGGGGGGGGGGGGGTCTACAGGACACCAGCTGTATAGGTAGTGTAGCTGGGGGGGGGGGGGGGGTATACAGGACACCAGCTGTATAGGTAGTGTAGCTGGGGGGGGGGGGGTCTACAGGACACCAGCTGTAGCTAGGTAGTGTAGGGGGGGGGGTATACAGGACACCAGCTGTATAGGTAGTGTAGCTGGGGGGGGGGGGGGGTCTACAGGACACCAGCTGTATAGGTAGTGTAGCTGGGTGTAGGGGGGGTCTACAGGACACCAGCTGTATAGGTAGTGTAGCTGGGGGGGGGGGGGGGGGGGAGCACTACAGGTAGGTACCAGCTGTATAGGTAGTGTAGGTAGTGGGGGGGGGGGGGGGGGTCTACAGGACACCAGCTGTATAGGTAGTGTAGCTGGGGGGTCTACAGGACACCAGCTGTATAGGTAGTGTAGCTGGGGGGGGGGGGGGGTCTACAGGACACCAGCTGTATAGGTAGTGTAGCTGGGGGGTCTCTACAGGACACCAGCTGTATAGGTAGTGTAGCTGGGGGGGGGGGGGTCTACAGGACACCAGCTGTATAGGTAGTGTAGTGTCTACAGGACACCAGCTGTATAGGTAGTGTAGCTGGGGGGGTCTACAGGACACCAGCTGTATAGGTAGTGTAGCTGGGTAGGGTAGCTGGGGGGTCTACAGGACACCAGCTGTATAGGTAGTGTAGTAGCTGGGGGGGGTCTACAGGACACCAGCTGTATAGGTAGGTAGTGTAGCTGGGGGGGGGGGGTCTACAGGGACACCAGCTGTATAGGTAGTGTAGCTGGGGGGGGGGGGGGGTCTACAGGACACCAGCTGTATAGGGTAGTAGCTGGGGGGGGGGGGTTGGGGTACAGGACACCAGCTGTATAGGTAGTGTAGCTGGGGGGTCTACAGGACACCAGCTGTATAGGTAGTGTAGCTGGGGGGGGGGGGGGGGTCTACAGGACACCAGCTGTATAGGTAGTGTAGTGTAGGGGGGGGTCTACAGGACACCAGCTGTATAGGTAGTGTAGCTGGGGGGGGGGGGTCTACAGGACACCAGCTGTATAGGTAGTGTAGTGGGGGGTGTGGTCTACAGGACACAGCTGTGTATAGGTAGTGTAGCTGGGGGGGGGGTCTACAGGACACCAGCTGTATAGGTAGTGTAGCTGGGGGGGGGGGGGGGTCTACAGGACACCAGCTGTATAGGTAGTGTAGGGACACCAGCTGTATAGGGGGGGGGGGGGGGTCTACAGGACACCAGCTGTATAGGTAGGGGGGGGGGGGGGGTCTACAGGACACCAGCTGTATAGGTAGTGTAGCTGGGGGGGTCTACAGGACACCAGCTGTATAGGTAGTGTAGCTGGGGGGGGGGGGGGGTCTACAGGACACCAGCTGTATAGGTAGTGTAGCTGGGGGGGGGGGGGGGGGTCTACAGGACACCAGCTGTATAGGTAGTGTAGCTGGGGGGTCTACAGGACACCAGCTGTATAGGTAGTGTAGCTAGTGTAGCTGGGGGGGGGGGTCTACAGGACACCAGCTGTATAGGTAGTGTAGCTGGGGGGGGGGGGGGGGGGGGTCCCCCTGTCTACAGGGACACCAGCTGTATAGGTAGTGTAGCTGGGGGGTCTACAGGACACCAGCTGTATAGGTAGTGTAGCTGGGGGGGGGGGGGGGGGGGGGGGTCTAAGGACACCAGCTGTATAGGTAGGTAGTGTAGGTTGGGGGGTCTACAGGACACCAGCTGTATAGGTAGTGTAGCTGGGGGTAGGGGGGGGGTCTACAGGACACCAGCTGTATAGGTAGTGTAGCTGGGGGGGGGGGGGGTCTACAGGACACCAGCTGTATAGGTATAGCTGTAGTGGGGCTGGGGGGGGGGGGTAGGTAGTTACAGGACACCAGCTGTATAGGTAGTGTAGCTGGGGGGGGGGGTCTACAGGACACCAGCTGTATAGGTAGTGTAGCTGGGGGGGGACACCAGGGGGTCTACAGGACACCAGCTGTATAGGTAGTGTAGCTGGGGGGGGGGGTCTACAGGGACACCAGCTGTATATAGGTAGCTGTAGCTGTAGGGGGGGGGGGGGGGTCTACAGGACACCAGCTGTATAGGTAGTGTAGCTGGGGGGTCTACAGGACACCAGCTGTATAGGTAGTGTAGCTGGGGGGGGGGGGGGGGGGGTCTACAGGACACCAGCTGTATAGGTAGTGTAGCTGGGGGGGGGGGGGGGGGGGGGTCTACAGGACACCAGCTGTATAGGTAGTGTAGCTGGGGGGGGGGGGTACAGGACACCAGCTGTATAGGTAGTGTAGCTGGGGGGGTCTACAGGACACCAGCTGTATAGGTAGTGTATCTGGGGGGGTAGGACACCAGCTGTAGTAGTGGGGGGGGGGGGGGGGGGGGGTTCTACAGGACACCAGCTGTATAGGTAGTGTAGCTGGGGGGGGGGGGGTCTACAGGACACCAGCTGATAGGTAGTGTAGCTGGGGGGGGGGGGGTCTACAGGACACCAGCTGTATAGGTAGTGTAGCTGGGGGGGGGGGGGGGGTCTACAGGACACCAGCTGTATAGGGAGTGTGGCTGGGGGGTCTACAGGACACCAGCTGTATAGGGGGGGGGGGTCTAGTAGTGTAGCTGGGGGGGGGGGGTCTACAGGACACCAGCTGTATAGGTAGTGTAGCTGGGGGGTCTACAGGACACAGCTGTATAGGTAGTGTAGCTGGGGGGGGGGGGTCTACCAGGACACTAGAGCTTAGAGTAGGTCCTTCTGTAGTATAGTTATAACTATATTAGAGCTACTACTGTTATAACTAGTCTTACTACGGTTATAACTAGTCTTACTATGGTTATTACTAGTCTTACTACGGTTATAACTAGTCTTACTATGGTTATAACTAGTCTTACCACGTTTATAACTAGTCTTACCACGGTAATAACCGCCAGGTCCTTCTGGAAGGTTCTCTCTGTGGTGAGAAGCTCCTTGGCGATGAAGTAGGCCTTGTCAGTCGGGAACTTCTGGAAGAAAGAGAGAGAAAATGTTAGAGAGAGCAAGAGTCCAACGCAACATTAATACCCTCAAACACCAAGATGGAGTAAACAACATATTAGCCTTTCCTGTATTTTCTTTCAATCCAAGCATATATCCCGCTTCAGCTAACCGTCGGAAAATCTCATTAGAAATGAGGTGTTTTTGGTGTGACTTTTATATGCCTACTATGATATGCTATTACTAGACCCCTGGTTGTATGGTCTACTGCCGATCCCCCTCTCTCCGGCAGTAGCACTAGACCCCTGGTTGTATATGGTCTACTGCGGATCCCCCCTCTCTCCGGGCAGCACGTAGACCCTGGTTGTATGGTCTACTGCCGATCCCCCTCTCTCCGGCAGCACTAGACCCCTGGTTGTTCCTATGGTCTACTGCCGATCCCCCTCTCTCCGGCCAGCACTAGACCCCTGGTTGTATGGTCTCCTACTGCCGATCCCCCTCTCTCCGGCAGCACTAGACCCCTGGTTGTATGGTCTACTGCCGATCCCCCTCTCTCCGGCAGCACTAGACCCCTGGTTGTATGGTCTACTGCCGATCCCCCTCTCTCCGGCAGCACTAGACCCTGGTTGTATGGTCTACTGCCGATCCCCCTCTCTCCGGCAGCACTAGACCCCTGGTTGTATGGTCTACTGCCTCTGATCCCCCTCTCTCCAAAGGCAGCACTAGACCCCTGGTTGTATGGTCTACTGCCGATCCCCCTCTCTCCGGCAGCACTAGACCCATGGTTGTATGGTCTACTGCCGACTCCCCCTCTCTCCGGCAGCACTAGACCCCTGTTGTATGGTCTACTGCCGATCCCCCCTCTCCGGCAGCACTAGACCCCTGGTTGTATGGTCTACTGCCGATCCCCCTCTCTCCGGGGCAGCACTAGACCCACTGGTTGTATGGTCTACTGCCGACCCCCTCCTCTCGGCAGGCACTAGACTAACCCCTGGTTGTATGGTCTACTGCCGACCCCCCTCTCTCCGGCAGCACTAGACCCTCTGGTTTGTATGGTCTACTGCCGAGACCCCCCTCTCTCCGGCAGCACTAGACTAACTGGTTGTAGGTCTACTGCCGATCCCCCTCTCTCCTCTGGGCAGCACTAGACCCCTGACAGTATGGTCTACTGCCCGAGACCCCCAGTCTCCTGGCAGCACTAGACCCCTAGGTTGTATGGTCTACTGCCGATCCCCCAGTCTCTCCGGCAGCACTAGACCCTGGTTGTATGGTCTACTGCCGATCCCCCTAGACTAAGCACTAGAGCACCCTGGTTGGGGGGGTCTACTGCCGTAGATCCCCCTCTCTCCTCTTGGCAGCACTAGACCCCAAAGGTTGTATGGTCTACTGCCGATCCCCCCTCTCTCTGGCAGCACTAGACTAACAAAGTTTCCAGTTATGTCCTTGGTTGTATGGTCTACTAGCCGACTCCCCTCTGGGGCTCCTAGACTAAGCACTAGACCCCGGGTTGTATGGTCTCTGCCGACGGCCCTCCTCTCTCCGGCAGCAGTAGAGCCCAGGTACTGTCCCTATGGTCTACTGCTAGACTAACTTCCAAGTAGAGGTACATCTCTTCCAGACAAGGTTGAGCTTACTTATTTCTGCCTAGCCTAACAAAGTAGAGCAGCTGCCACTGGAGGCTCCTAGACTACAAAGTAGACTATCCGGCCGGGCTCTAGCCTAACAAAGAGGGAGCAGTACTGTCTCTGGTCCTCCTAGGTTAACAATATAGATGCAGTATGTCTTATGGAGGGCTCCTGGACTAACAAAGTTAGAGCAGTAAAGTCTGTCCTCTGGGGCTTCTAGACAACAAAGTAGACGCAAGTACTGTCCTCTGGGGGCTCCTAGACTAACAAAGTTAGAGCAGTACTGTCCTCTGGGGGCTCCTAGACTAACAAAGTAGAGCAGTACTGTCCTCTGGGGGCTCCTAGACTAACAAAGTAGAGCAGTACTGTCCTCTGGAGGCTCCTAGACTAACAAAGAGCAGAGAGCTAGTAGAGCAGTACTGTCCTCTGGGGGCTCCTAGACTAACAAAGTAGAGCAGTACTGTCCTCTGGGGGCTCCTAGACTAACAAAGTAGAGCAGTACTGTCCTCAGGGGGCTCCTAGACTAACAAAGTAGAGCAGTACTGTCTCCTCTAACAAAGTAGAGCAGTACTGTCCTCTGGGGGCTCCTAGACTAACAAAGTAGAGCAGTACTGTCCTCTGGGGGCTCCTAGACTAACAAAGTAGAGCAGTACTGTCCTCTGGGGGCTCCTAGACTAACAAAGTAGAGCAGTACTGTCCTCTGGGGGCTCCTAGACTAACAAAGTAGAGCAGTACTGTCCTCTGGGGGCTCCTAGACTAACAAAGTAGAGCAGTACTGTCCTCTGGGGGCTCCTAGACTAACAAAGTAGAGCAGTACTGTCCTCTGGGGGCTCCTAGACTAACAAAGTAGAGCAGTACTGTCCTCTGGGGGCTCCTAGACTAACAAAGTAGAGCAGTACTGTCCTCTGGGGGCTCCTAGACTAACAAAGTAGAGCAGTACTGTCCTCTGGGGGCTCCTAGACTAACAAAGTAGAGCAGTACTGTCCTCTGGAGGCTCCTAGGAGGCTCCTAGACTAACAAAGTAGAGCAGTACTGTCCTCTGGGGGCTCCTAGACTAACAAAGTAGAGCAGTACTGTCCTCTGGGGGCTCCTAGACTAACAAAGTAGAGCAGTACTGTCCTCTGGGGCTCCTAGACTAACAAAGTAGAGCAGTACTGTCCTCTGGGGGCTCCTAGACTAACAAAGTAGAGCAGTACTGTCCTCTGGGGGCTCCTAGACTAACAAAGTAGAGCAGTACTGTCCTCTGGGGGGCTCCTAGACTAACAAAGTAGAGCAGTACTGTCCTCTGGGGGCTCCTAGACTAACAAAGTAGAGCAGTACTGTCCTCTGGGGGCTCCTAGACTAACAAAGTAGAGCAGTACTGTCCTCTGGGGGCTCCTAGACTAACAAAAGTAGAGCAGTACTGTCCTCTGGGGGCTCCTAGACTAACAAAGTAGAGCAGTACTGTCCTCTGGAGGCTCCTAGACTAACAAAGTAGAGCAGTACTGTCCTCTGGGGGCTCCTAGACTAACAAAGTAGAGCAGTACTGTCCTCTGGGGGCTCCTAGACTAACAAAGTAGAGCAGTACTGTCCTCTGGAGGCTCCTAGACTAACAAAGTAGAGCAGTACTGTCCTCTGGGGGCTCCTAGACTAACAAAGTAGAGCAGTACTGTCCTCTGGGGGCTCCTAGACTAACAAAGTAGAGCAGTACTGTCCTCTGGGGGCTCCTAGACTAACAAAGTAGAGCAGTACTGTCCTCTGGGGGCTCCTAGACTAACAAAGTAGAGCAGTACTGTCCTCTGGGGGCTCCTAGACTAACAAAGTAGAGCAGTACTGTCCTCTGGAGGCTCCTAGACTAACAAAGTAGAGCAGTACTGTCCTCTGGGGGCTCCTAGACTAACAAAGTAGAGCAGTACTGTCCTCTGGGGGCTCCTAGACTAACAAAGTAGAGCAGTACTGTCCTCTGGGGGCTCCTAGACTAACAAAGTAGAGCAGTACTGTCCTCTGGGGGCTCCTAGACTAACAAAGTAGAGCAGTACTGTCCTCTGGGGGCTCCTAGACTAACAAAGTAGAGCAGTACTGTCCTCTGGGGGCTCCTAGACTAACAAAGTAGAGCAGTACTGTCCTCTGGGGGCTCCTAGACTAACAAAGTAGAGCAGTACTGTCCTCTGGAGGCTCCTAGACTAACAAAGTAGAGCAGTACTGTCCTCTGGGGGCTCCTAGACTAACAAAGTAGAGCAGTACTGTCCTCTGGGGGCTCCTAGACTAACAAAGTAGAGCAGTAGTACTGTCCTCTGGGGGCTCCTAGACTAACAAAGTAGAGCAGTACTGTCCTCTGGGGGCTCCTAGACTAACAAAGTAGAGCAGTACTGTCCTCTGGGGGCTCCTAGACTAACAAAGTAGAGCAGTACTGTCCTCTGGGGGCTCCTAGACTAACAAAGTAGAGCAGTACTGTCCTCTGGGGGCTCCTAGACTAACAAAGTAGAGCAGTACTGTCCTCTGGAGGCTCCTAGACTAACAAAGTAGAGCAGTACTGTCCTCTGGGGGCTCCTAGACTAACAAAGTAGAGCAGTACTGTCCTCTGGGGGCTCCTAGACTAACAAAGTAGAGCAGTACTGTCCTCTGGGGGCTCCTAGACTAACAAAGTAGAGCAGTACTGTCCTCTGGGGGCTCCTAGACTAACAAAGTAGAGCAGTACTGTCCTCTGGGGGCTCCTAGACTAACAAAGTAGAGCAGTACTGTCCTCTGGGGGCTCCTAGACTAACAAAAGTAGAGCAGTACTGTCCTCTGGGGGCTCCTAGACTAACAAAGGGGGGAGGCTCCTAGACTAACAAAGTAGAGCAGTACTGTCCTCTAGAGGCTCCTAGACTAAGACAAAGTAGAGCAGTACTGCAGTACTGTCCTAACAAAGTGGGGGCTCCTAGACTAACAAAAGTAGAGCAGTACTGTCCTCTGGGGCTCCTAGACTAACAAAGTAGAGCAAAGCTCCTAGACTAACAAAGTAGAGCAGTACTGTCCTCTGGGGCTCCTAGACTAACAAAGTAGCAGCAGTACTGGTCCTCGGCTGCTCCTAGTACTCCTGGGGGGCTAACAAAGTAGAGCAGTACTGTCCTCTGGGGGCTCCTAGACTAACAAAGTAGAGCAGTACTGTCCTCTGGGGGCTCCTAGACTAACAAAGTAGAGCAGTACTGTCCTCTGGGGGCTCCTAGACTAACAAAGTAGAGCAGTACTGTCCTCTGGGGCTCCTAGACTAACAAAGTAGAGCAGTACTGTCCTCTGGAGGCTCCTAGACTAACAAAGTAGAGCAGTACTGTCCTCTGGGGGCTCCTAGACTAACAAAGTAGAGCAGTACTGTCCTCTGGGGGCTCCTAGACTAACAAAGTAGAGCAGTACTGTCCTCTGGGGGCTCCTAGACTAACAAAGTAGAGCAGTACTGTCCTCTGGGGGCTCCTAGACTAACAAAGTAGAGCAGTACTGTCCTCTGGGGGCTCCTAGACTAACAAAGTAGAGCAGTACTGTCCTCTGGAGGCTCCTAGACTAACAAAGTAGAGCAGTACTGTCCTCTGGAGGCTCCTAGATCCTCTGGGGGCTCCTAGACTAACAAAGTAGAGCAGTACTGTCCTCTGGGGGCTCCTAGACTAACAAAGTAGAGCAGTACTGTCCTCTGGGGGCTCCTAGACTAACAAAGTAGAGCAGTACTGTCCTCTGGGGCTCCTAGACTAACAAAGTAGAGCAGTACTGTCCTCTGGGGGCTCCTAGACTAACAAAGTAGAGCAGTACTGTCCTCTGGAGGCTCCTAGACTAACAAAGTAGAGCAGTACTGTCCTCTGGGGGCTCCTAGACTAACAAAGTAGAGCAGTACTGTCCTCTGGGGGCTCCTAGACTAACAAAGTAGAGCAGTACTGTCCTCTGGAGGCTCCTAGACTAACAAAGTAGAGCGCAGTACTGTCCTCTGGGGGCTCCTAGACTAACAAAGTAGAGCAGTACTGTCCTCTGGGGGCTCCTAGACTAACAAAGTAGAGCAGTACTGTCCTCTGGGGGCTCCTAGACTAACAAAGTAGAGCAGTACTGTCCTCTGGAGGGCTCCTAGACTAACAAAGTAGAGCAGTACTGTCCTCTGGGGGCTCCTAGACTAACAAAGTAGAGCAGTACTGTCCTCTGGGGGCTCCTAGACTAACAAAGTAGAGCAGTACTGTCCTCTGGGGGCTCCTAGACTAACAAAGTAGAGCAGTACTGTCCTCTGGGGGCTCCTAGACTAACAAAGTAGAGCAGTACTGTCCTCTGGGGCTCCTAGACTAACAAGTAGAGCAGTACTGTCCTCTGGGGGCTCCTAGACTAACAAAGTAGAGAGCAGTACTGTCCTCTGGGGGCTCCTAGACTAACAAAGTAGAGCAGTACTGTCCTCTGGGGGCTCCTAGACTAACAAAGTAGAGCAGTACTGTCCTCTGGGGGCTCCTAGACTAACAAAGTAGAGCAGTACTGTCCTCTGGGGGCTCCTAGACTAACAAAGTAGAGCAGTACTGTCCTCTGGGGGCTCCTAGACTAACAAAGTAGAGCAGTACTGTCCTCTGGGGGCTCCTAGACTAAACAAAGTAGAGCAGTACTGTCCTCTGGGGGGCTCCTAGACTAACAAAGTAGAGCAGTACTGTCCTCTGGGGGCTCCTAGACTAACAAAGTAGAGCAGTACTGTCCTCTGGGGGCTCCTAGACTAACAAAAAGTAGAGCAGTACTGTCCTCTGGGGGCTCCTAGACTAACAAAGTAGAGCAGTACTGTCCTCTGGAGGCTCCTAGACTAACAAAGTAGAGCAGTACTGTCCTCTGGGGGCTCCTAGACTAACAAAGTAGAGCAGTACTGTCCTCTGGCGGCTCCTAGACTAACAAAGTAGAGCAGTACTGTCCTCTGGGGCTCCTAGACTAACAAAGTAGAGCAGTACTGTCTCTGGGGGCTCCTAGACTAACAAAGTAGAGCAGTACTGTCCTCTGGGGGCTCCTAGACTAACAAAGTAGAGCAGTACTGTCCTCTGGAGGCTCCTAGACTAACAAAGTAGAGCAGTACTGTCCTCTGGAGGCTCCTAGATACCCCCTAACAAAGTAGAGCAGACCCTGTCCTCTGGGGGCTCCTAGACTAACCTCCCTCCCAACCTCCCCCCCCCCCCCCAACCTCCCTCACCCTCCTCTCCCAACCTCCCTAGACCCTCCCTCCCCCCCACCCTCCTGTCCCCCTCTCCCTGAAAGACAAACCTTCCTCCGAATCTCGTCCTCGTCATCAGTACGGACGTAGCCAGCGTCGGTGAGCAGGGGGGATGTGAGGGGGGAGGAATGGGCGTTGATGGGCGAGGGCTGGTGTCCGTTGGGGCTCTGACCCGGGCCGAGGGGAAAGTCTTTCTGCCCGTTCACCACCACTGGAGGGCTGGCCAAGGGGCAGTCAGAGAGACCTGAGCTGCCTGAGATCACCACTGGAGGGCTGGCCAAGGGGCAGTCAGAGAGACCAGAGCTGCCTGAGACCACACCTGGAGGAAAGGAGGGGACAGGAGCGAGTCAGAGCTGCATTCAACCTATCAAAACACTCCTCACTTGAAGTGTACTGCCATTACGTCTGACTGAAGCTTTTCAGTCCGGACAAACATTATCATCACGCAGCCAAAATGGCAGTAAACTTCAAGTAAAGAACAATCTTAAGAGGAAATAAAGGTTGAAAAGGTTCAATGTAAAGTGTGGAGTCGTGTTCAATGGTAGAGATAGGAGCTACTACACTGATGGTAGAGATAGGAGCTACTACACTGATGGTAGAGATAGGAGCTACTACACTGATGCTCCTAGAGATAGGAGCTACTACACTGATGGTAGAGATAGGAGCTACTACACTGATGGTAGAGTATAGGAGCTACTACACTGATGGTAGAGATAGGAGCTACTACACTGATGGTAGAGATAGGAGCTACTACACTGATGGTAGAGATAGGAGCTACTACACTGATGGTAGAGATAGGAGCTACTACACTGATGGTAGAGATAGGAGCTACTACACTGATGGTAGAGATAGGAGCTACTACACTGATGGTAGAGATAGGAGCTACTACACTGATGGTAGAGATAGGAGCTACTACACTGATGGTAGAGATAGGAGCTACTACACTGATGGTAGAGATAGGAGCTACTACACTGATGGTAGAGATAGGAGCTAATACACTGATGGTAGAGATAGGAGCTACTACACTGATGGTAGAGATAGGAGCTACTACACTGATGGTAGCGATAGGAGCTACTACACTGATGGTAGAGATAGGAGCTACTACACTGATGGTAGAGATAGGAGCTACTACACTGATGGTAGAGATAGGAGCTACTACACTGATGGTAGAGATAGGAGCTACTACACTGATGGTAGAGATAGGGAGCTACTGAACTGATGGTAGAGATAGGAGCTACTACACTGATGGTAGAGATAGGAGCTACTACACTGATGCGAGATAGTAGTCTACTACACTGATGGGAGATAGGAGCTACTACACTGATGGTAAAGATAGGAGCTAATACACTGATGGTAGCGATAGGAGCTACTACACTGATGGTAGAGATAGGAGTACTACACTGATGGTAGAGAGATAGGAGCTACTACACTGATGGTAGAGATAGGAGCTACTACACTGATGGTAGAGATAGGAGCTACTACACTGATGGTAGAGATAGGAGCTACTACACTGATGGTAGAGATAGGAGCTACTACACTGATGGTAGAGATAGGAGCTACTACACTGATGGTAGAGATAGGAGCTACTACACTGATGTGGTAGAGATAGGAGCTACTACACTGATGGTAGAGATAGGAGCTACTAACACTGATGGTAGAGATAGGAGCTACTACACTGATGGTAGAGATAGGAGCTACTACACTGATGGTAGAGATAGGAGCTAATACACTGATGGTAGAGATAGGAGCTACTACACTCGATGGTAGAGATAGGAGCTACTACACTGATGGTAGAGATAGGAGCTAATACACTGATGGTAGCGATAGGAGCTACTACACTGATGGTAGAGATAGGAGCTACTACACTGATGGTAGAGATAGGAGCTAATACACTGTTGTTATCCCTGGAGACAATCCACTTCTGGTGACTCCCTCTGAACAAGGCAAGGAGGAATTGTCCTCCCTGCGTGGAGTTTATGTTCATTTATATTTACGAGTAAAGTATGTTGTCTACTAGCTCTGGGTCCTGCGCCTGACTCCGTCCTACCGCTACACACTGACGCCTGACAGAAACACGCACCACAAATGGAGTCAGCAGGTACTTTCATTCCTTCCAGATCAGTGGAGGAACGCGTCCAAAAGCAAGCGACCATGATCCAGACTCTCGGCACAGCCATGGATGGCGCATTGAACAACATGGAGCGATGGGAGAGAGGGGTTTTTCCCTACACCTTCAACTACACTACAACCCACACCGCTGTCCACCCCTTCGTCACCTGGGTCCAGTGGGATTCGGCTCTCGCTCCCGAGGGCATATGACGGTCCAGCTGCCGGGTGCCAGGGTTTCCTGCTCCAGGTAGAGCTCTACCTGGCGACCATCCACCCGGCTCCCTCGGGATACGAGAGCGTGTCCGCCCTCACCTCCTGTCTGTCGGGGAGAGCGCTCGAGTGGGCCAACGCGCCGAGTGGGGAGGAATAGACGCGGCGGTCGGTGCGCTATGAAGATTTCACCCGCCGCTTCCGGGCGGTGTTTCGATCATCCACCGGAGGGGAGAGAGAGGCGGGGAACGTCTGTTCCACCTCAGACAGGGGATGAGGAGCGCTCAGGACTTCAGGACCCTGGCAGCCAGCGCGGGATGGAATGAGAGGGCCCTGATTGACCACTACCGATGCAGCCTACGGGAGGACGTTCGTCGGGAGCTGGCCTGCAGGGACACCACCCTTAACCCCTGGACCAGCTGGTGGATTTATCTATACGGCTGGATAACCTGTTGGCCACCCGCGGATGTCCGGATCGGGGTCCGTCCATTCCATCCTCCAGCACCTCCGACCCTACACCGATGGAGCTCGGAGGTGCTGCTCTCAGGGAGACCGGAAGGAGGGCCGTCTCCGGCACCAACTGTGGCCGCAGAGGACACGCTGCTGGTCGGTGCTGGGGAGGGTCCCCAGGGAGTCGAGGCAGCAGGCAGAGCACTGGTGGACCATCCCAGGTGAGTAGGCACCCGACTCACCCAGAGCTCCCTGTTGCGCACATGTGTATTGACATCGAATTTCCTGAGTTTTCCCCGCATTCCCAGCATAAGGTGCTCGTAGATTCAGGCGCAGCTGGGAACTTTATTGATCGTATGTTTCCCCGTAGATTAGGGATTCCTATTGTTCCAGTTGATGTGCCCTTCCCTGTACATGCCTTAGATAGTCGCCCTTTAGGGTCAGGCCTGATTAGGGAGGTCACAGCTCCACTCTGGATGAAAACCCAGGAGGGTCATGAGGAGAGAATTCGTCTCTTTCTGATCGATTCTCCTGCGTTCCCAGTGGTGTTGGGGCTTCCCTGGTTAACCTTTCATGACCCCACGATTTCATGGCAACAGAGGGCTCTCAAGGGATGGTCACGTCATTGCACAGGGAGGTGTGTAGGTGTTTCCATAGGGGCAACTACGGTGGAAAGTCCAAACCAGGTCTCCACTATGCACATTCCCCCCGAATATGCCGATTTGGCTCTCGCCTTCTGTAAAAAGAAGGCGACTCAATTACCACCCCATCGACAGGGGGATTGTGCGATAAATCTCCAGGTAGGCGCTGCACTTCCCCGGAGTCACGTGTATCCTCTGTCACAGGAAGAGACGGCTGCTATGGAAACATATGTCTCCGAATCTCTGGGACAGGGATACATTCGGCCTTCCACTTCCCCTGCCTCCTCGAGTTTATTTTTTGTGAAGAAGAAGGATGGAGGTTTACGCCCGTGCATTGACTACCGTGGTCTCAATCAGATCACTGTTAAGTACAGTTATCCACTACCTCTCATTGCTAGTGTGACGGAGTCATTGCACGGGGCACGCTTCTTCACCAAATTGGATCTCAGGAGCGCGTACAACCTGGTGCGTATCCGGGAGGGGGACGAGTGGGAGACGGCATTCAGTACCACCTCTGGGCACTATGAGTACCTCGTCATGCCGTACGGGTTGATGAATGCTCCATCAGTCTTCCAATCCTTTGTTGATGAGATTTTCAGGGACCTGCACGGACAGGGTGTAGTGGTGTATATAGAGGACATTCTCATATACTCCGCTACACGAGCCGAGCATGTGTCCTTGGTGCGTAAAGTGCTTGGACGACTGTTGGAACATGACCTGTACGTCAAGGCGGAGAAATGTCTGTTCTTTCAACAGTCCATCTCCTTCCTAGGGTACCGCCTGTCCGCGTCAGGGGTGGAGATGGAGAATGACCGCATTTCGGCCGTGCGTAATTGGCCGACTCCAACCACGGTTAAGGAGGAGCAGCGATTCTTAAGGTTTGCCAACTACTACCGGAGGTTTATCCGGGGCTTTGGTCAGGTAGCAGCTCCCATTACCTCCTTGCTGAAGGGGTTAGGGGGTTAGGGTTAGGTGCGCTAACCCAGCCCGGTGCGACTGCAGTGGTCAGCTGAGTACTGTCACGGATTCAGCCGAGGCTGCCCCTCCTCCTTGCTCGGGCAGGCTTCGGCGTTCGTCGTCACCGGAGTACTAGCTGCCACCGATCGATGTTTCTGTGTTCTACGTGTTTTGTCTTCATTGTACACACCTGGTTCCCATTATGTCTATGATTTGTTCCCTATTTAACCCTCTGGCTCCCACTGGGTTGTGTGCCTGTTTGTTCTATGTTTGGTGTCATCGACTGGTGAGCGGGATTTGTCCTCCCTGCGTGGAGTTTATGTTCATTTATATTTACGAGTAAAGTACGTTGTCTACTAGCTCTGGGTCCTGCGCCTGACTCCGTCCGCTACACACTGACGCCTGACAATGTCTCAGTTCTGTTTCATTCAGTCTTTCTTCCTCTCTATATACGACCTCTGGCATTGTGTTTCTGTGCTCTGATGATCTGACGACCGAAGGCTCAGCCAAAATAAATAGAAATCCTGAGTGTGTGGAGACTCCTTGTGATTTCAGTGTTACTCTTTATCTAACCCTCCTAACCCATTCATCCTGAGTGTGTGGAGACTCCTTGTGATTTCAGTACTACCCTTTATCTAACCCTAACCCATTCATCCTGAGTGTGTGGAGACTCCTTGTGATTTCAGTACTACCCTTTATCTAACCCTAACCCCTAACCCATTCATCCTGAGTGTGTGGAGAGACTCCTTGTGATGTCAGTACTACCCTTTATCTAACCCTAACCCTAACCCATTCATCCTGAGTGTGTGGAGACTCCTTGTGATTTCAGTACTACCCTTTATCTAACTAACCCTAACCCATTCATCCTGAGTGTGTGGAGAACCCTAACCCATTCATCCTGAGTGTGTGGAGACTCCTTGTGATTTCAGTCAGTACTACCCTTTATCTAACCCCTTAAACCCATTCATCCTGAGTGTGTGGAGACTCCTTGTGATTTCAGTACTACCCTTTATCTAACCCTAACCCATTCATCCTGAGTGTGTGGAGACTCCTTGTGATTTCAGTACTACCCTTTATCTAACCCTAACCCTAACCCATTCATCCTGAGTGTGTGGAGACTCCTTGTGATTTCAGTACTACCCTTTATCTAACCCTAACCCATTCATCCTGAGTGTGTGGAGACTCCTTGTGATTTCAGTACTACCCTTTATCTAACCCTAACCCTAACCCATTCATCCTGAGTGTGTGGAGACTCCTTGTGATGTCAGTACTACCCTTTATAACTAACCCTAACCCATAACCCTTGTGATTCATACTACCCTTTATCTAACCCTAACCCATTCATCCTGAGTGTGTGGAGACTCCTTGTGATTTCAGTACTACCCTTTATCTAACCCTAACCCTAACCCATTCATCCTGAGTGTGTGGAGACTCCTTGTGATTTCAGTACTACCCTTTATCTAACCCTAACCCATTCATCCTGAGTGTGTGGAGACTCTTGATCTCCTGCACCTCTCAACACACACCAGTCAAACCCACCTAGCTCGGTTTCAATCTCACCAGACCACTGCATCACAGAGACGACCCAGGTCTGCCCAGGTAGACCCAGGTATACATTCACTTCAGTACAGGTTAACTAGTGCACCGTGAGTGACAGGCAGAACAGTGGACCACAGTAGAGAGAGACAGAGGAAACAGCCAGGAGAGAAGGACAGAGGAAACAGCCAGTAGAGAGAGACAGAGGAAACAGCCAGTAGAGAGAGACAGAGGAAACAGCCAGTAGAGAGAGACAGAGGAAACAGCCAGTAGAGAAGGAGACAGAGGAAACAGCCAGTAGAGAGAGACAGAGGAAACAGCCAGTAGAGAGAGACAGAGGAAACAGCCAGTAGAGAGAGACAGAGGAAACAGCCAGTAGAGAGAGACAGAGGAAATTCAGCCAGTGGAAGACACAGCCAGTAGAGAGAGAGACAGAGGAAACAGCCAGTAGAGAGAGACAGAGGAAACAGCCAGAGAGAGAGAGAGACAGAGGAAACAGCCAGTAGAGAGAGGACAACAGCCAGTAGGAACAGACAGCCAGTAGAGAGAGACAGAGGAAACAGCCAGTAGAGAGAGACAGAGGAAACAGCCAGTAGAGAGAGACAGAGGAAACAGCCAGTAGAGAGAGACAGAGGAAACAGCCAGTAGAGAGAGACAGAGGAAACAGCCAGCAGAGAGAGACAGAGGAAACAGCCAGTAGAGAAGGACAACAGTGGAACACAGTAGAGAGAGACAGAGGAAACAGCCAGTAGAGAGAGACAGAGGAAAACAGCCAGTAGAGAGAGACATGCCAGGAGTCAAGCCTAACCAGAAGCAAAGAGGCGTCCATTCATCCTGAGGAAACAGCCAGTAGAGAGAGAAGACAACAGCCAGTGGAACACAGCCAGTAGAGAGAGACATAGGAAACAGCCAGTAGAGAGAGACAGAGGAAACAGCCAGTAGAGAGAGACAGAGGAAACAGCCAGTAGAGAGAGACAGAGGAAACAGCCAGTAGAGAGAGACAGAGGAAACAGCCAGTAGAGAGAGACAGAGGAAACAGCCAGTAGAGAGAGACAGAGGAAACAGCCAGTATCCTGAGAGACAGGAGGAACAGCCAGTGGAACACAGCCAGTAGAGAGAGACAGAGGAAACAGCCAGTAGAGAGAGACAGAGGAAACAGCCAGTAGAGAGAGACAGAGGAAACAGCCAGTAGAGAGAGGAAACAGCCAGTAGAGAGAGACAGAGGAAACAGCCAGTACATACTTTCAGAGGAAGCCAGAAGCAGAGAGAAAGTATCACACTCTGAATAGAGTCAGAGAAACAGCCAGTATGCAAGAGACAGAGCAAACAGAAAAGAGACAGAGGAAACAGCATAGAGAGAGACTTTGAAAAGCCAGTAGAGAGAGACAGAGGAAACAAGAGAGAGCAGAGGGGAAAACAAAGTTCAGAGAGAGACAGAGGAACAGCCAGTAGAGAGAACAGAGGAAACAGCCAGTAGACATGACAGGAAACAGCCAGTAGCCAGAGCAGAGGAAACAGCAGTATGAGAGACAGAGGAAACAGCTTGTTTACATGTCAGGGAAACAGCCAAGCCAGAGACAGAGGAAACAGCCAGTAGTCAAGAGAGACAGAGGAAACAGCTTGTAGAGAGGACAGAGGAAACAGCCAGTAGAGAGAGACAGCAACATGAGACAGCCAGTCTACCAGGAATGGACAAACAGTGGAGTAACAGAGTCAAGCAAGCAGACAAGAGAATGAGAAACAGTAGTCACATCAGGCGAGCAATACACCTGGATCAGAAACAAAGCAGACAAGTAAGAGAGCAAAGCTGAAACGTCCATCTTGTTTACAGGAGGAAAAGCCAAGCAGACAGCAAAGAGACGTCCATCTTGTTTACATGCCAGGAGTCAAGCCAAGCAGACAGCAAAGAGGCGTCCATCTTGTTTACATGCCAGGAGTCAAGCCAAGCAGACAGCAAAGAGGCGTCCATCTTTGTTTACATGCCAGGGGTCAAGCCAAGCAGACAGCAAAGAGGCGTCCATCTTGTTTACATGCCAGGAGTCAAGCCAAGCAGACAGCAATGAGACGTCCATCTTGTTTACATGCCAGGAGTCAAGCCAAGCAGACAGCAATGAGACGTCCATCTTGTTTACATGCCAGGAGTCAAGCCAAGCAGACAGCAAAGAGGCGTCCATCTTGTTTACATGCCAGGAGTCAAGCCAAGCAGACAGCAAAGAGGCGTCCATCTTGTTTACATGCCAGGAGTCAAGCCAAGCAGACAGCAAAGAGGAAGGTGGGGTCAGACAGACTGGATCCTGACTAATCCAAACTACTGTTTGGTATTTCACCAACTGGAAGTGTATTGGTTTATATGATACAGTATAATGTTTTACTAAAATGGAACTCGTCAACAAACTACAAGTCTAAAGTGCGTATCAAAAACAAGCCCCCCTCACGATAGAAAAGTTATCGTGATATAAATCATTGTAATCTAGATTTAGAAGGCTGATTGGTTAAAGTAATGATTTAAACACCTCACACTGCCATCATCATCTAACATGTCAGTCTGTCTCAGCCACTTCTAAAACAGTGTCACTGTGGACAAGCACTTGGCCCCAGACAACAAGACAAAGCCACGAAAGCAACAAACAAAAACTAGCCCTCGTTCCAAAACCTTTCAACGGCAGCATCAACAAACCAACAGTAACAAGGACCTGGAGCTCTCTAAACTTCATCAACACACCAACAGGAACATCAGTAGTACCAAGGACCTGGAGCTCTCTAAACTTCATCAACACACCAACAGGAACATCAGTAGTACCAAGGACCTGGAGCTCTCTAAACTTCATCAACACACCAACAGGAACATCAGTAGTACCAAGGACCTGGAGCTCTCTAAACTTCATCAACACACCAACAGTAACATCAGTAGTACCAAGGACCTGGAGCTCTCTAAACTTCATCAACACACCAACAGGAACATCAAGTACCAAGGAAGCTCTCTAAACATCAGTAGTACCAAGGACCTGGAGCTCTCTTCATCAACAACCAACAGGAACATCAGTAGTACAAGGACCTCAAACTTCACAACACACCAACAGGAACATCAGTAGTACCAAGGACCTGGAGCTCTCTAAACTTCATCAACACACCAACAGGAAACATCAGTCTCTAAACTCATCAACACACAACAGGAACATCAGAGTACCAAGCTCTCTAAACTTCATCAACACACCAAGGAACATCAGTAGTACCAAGGACCTGGAGCTCTCTAAACTTCATCAACACACCAACAGTAACATCAGTAGTACCAAGGACCTGGAGCTCTAAAAACTAAACTAGTACCTCTAAACTTCATCAACACACCAACAGTAACATCAGTAGTACCAAGGACCTGGAGCTCTCTAAACTTCATCAACACACCAACAGGAACATCAGTAGTACCAAGGACCTGGAGCTCTCTAAACTTCATCAACACACCAACAGGAACATCAGTAGTACCAAGGACCTGGAGCTCTCTAAACTTCATCAACACACCAACAGGAACATCAGTAGTACCAAGGACCTGGAGCTCTCTAAACTTCATCAACACACCAACAGTAACATCAGTAGTACCAAGGACCTGGAGCTCTCTAAACTTCACAACACACCAACAGGAACATCAGTAGTACCAAGGACACTCAAACTTCAGTAACACACCAACAGGAACATCAGTAGTACCAAGGACCTGGAGCTCTCTAAACTTCATCAACACACCAACAGGAAACATCAGTAGTACCAAGGACCTGGAGCTCTCTAAACTTCATCACCACACCAACAGGAACATCAGTAGTACCAAGGACCTGGAGCTCTCTAAACTTCATCAACACACCAACAGGAACATCAGTAGTACCAAGGACCTGGAGCTCTCTAAACTTCATCAACACACCAACAGTAACATCAGTAGTACCAAGGACCTGGAGCTCTCTAAACTTCATCAACACACCAACAGGAACATCAGTAGTACCAAGGACCTGGAGCTCTCTAAACTTCATCAACACACCAACAGGAACATCAGTAGTACCAGGGACCTGGAGCTCTCTAAACTTCATCAACCACACCAACAGTAACATCAGTAGTACCAAGGACCTGGAGCTCTCTAAACTTCATCAACACACCAACAGGAACATCAGTAGTACCAAGGACCTGGAGCTCTCTAAACTTCATCAACACACCAACAGTACCAAGGACCTGGAGCTCTCTAAACTTCATCACACACACCAACAAGGACCTGGAGCTCTCTAAACTTCATCATCACACCAACAGTACAGTAAGGTACCAAGGACCTGAGCTCTCTAAACTTCATCAACACACCAACAGGAACATCAGTAGTACCAAGGACCTGGAGCTCTCTAAACTTCATCAACACACCAACAGGAACATCAGTAGTACCAAGGACCTGGAGCTCTCTAAAACTTCATCAACACACCAACAGGAACATCAGTAGTACCAAGGACCTGGAGCTCTCTAAACTTCATCAACACACCAACAGGAACATCAGTAGTACCAAGGACCTGGAGCTCTCTAAACTTCATCAACCACACCAACAGGAACATCAGTAGTACCAAGGACCTGGAGCTCTCTAAACTTCATCAACACACCAACAGGAACATCAGTAGTACCAAGGACCTGGAGCTCTCTAAACTTCATCAACACACCAACAGGAACATCAGTAGTACCAAGGACCTGGAGCTCTCTAAACTTCATCAACACACCAACAGGAACATCAGTAGTACCAAGGACCTGGAGCTCTCTAAACTTCATCAACACACATCAGTAGTACAGGACCTGGAAAACTTCATCATCAGTAGTACCAAGGACCTGGAGCTCTCTAAACTTCATCAACACACCAACAGGAACATCAGTAGTACCAAGGACCTGGAGCTCTCTAAACTTCATCAACACACCAACAGGAACATCAGTAGTACCAAGGACCTGGAGCTCTCTAAACTTCATCAACACACCAACAGGAACATCAGTAGTACCAAGGACCTGGAGCTCTCTAAACTTCATCAACACACCAACAGTAACATCAGTAGTACCAAGGACCTGGAGCTCTCTAAACTTCATCAACACACCAACAGTAACATCAGTAGTACCAAGGACCTGGAGCTCTCTAAACTTCATCAAACTTCACACCAACAGGAACATCAGTAGTACCAAGGACCTGGAGCTCTCTAAACTCATCAACACACCAACAGTAACATCAGTAGTACCAAGGACCTGGAGCTCTCTAAACTTCATCAACACACCAACAGGAACATCAGTAGTACCAAGGACCTGGAGCTCTCTAAACTTCATCAACACACCAACAGTAACATCAGTAGTACCAAGGACCTGGAGCTCTCTAAACTTCATCAACACACCAACAGGAACATCAGTAGTACCAAGGACCTGGAGCTCTCTAAACTTCATCAACACACCAACAGGAACATCAGTAGTACCAAGGACCTGGAGCTCTCTAAACTTCATCAACCACACCAACAGGAACATCAGTAGTACCAAGGACCTGGAGCTCTCTAAACTTCATCACCACACACCAACAGGAACATCAGTAGTACCAAGGACCTGGAGCTCTCTAAACTTCATCAACACACCAACAGGAACATCAGTAGTACCAAGGACCTGGAGCTCTCTAAACTTCATCATCACACCACAGGAACATCAACAGGACCTGGAGCTCTCTACTTCATCAGTAGTACCAGGACCTGGAGCTCTCTAAACTTCATCAACACACCAACAGGAACATCAGTAGTACCAAGGACCTGGAGCTCTCTAAACTTCATCAACACACCAACAGTAACATCAGTAGTACCAAGGACCTGGAGCTCTCTAAACTCATCATCAACACACCAACAGTCTCTAAACATCAGTAGTACCAAGGACCTGGAGCTCTCTAAACTTCATCAACACACCAACAGGAACATCACAGGACCTGGAGCATCAGTAGTACCAAGGACCTGGAGCTCTCTAAACTTCATCAACACACCAACAGAACATCAGTAGTACCAAGGACCTGGAGCTCTCTAAACTTCATCAAACACACCAACAGGAACATCAGTAGTACCAAGGACCTGGAGCTCTCTAAACTTCATCAACACACCAACAGTAACATCAGTAGTACCAAGGACCTGGAGCTCTCTAAACTTCATCAACACACCAACAGGAACATCAGTAGTACCAAGGACCTGGAGCTCTCTCTAAACCAAGGACCTGGAGCTCTCTAAACTTCATCAACACACCAACAGGAACATCAGTAGTACCAAGGACCTGGAGCTCTCTAAACTTCATCAACACACCAACAGGAACATCAGTAGTACCAAGGACCTGGAGCTCTCTAAACTTCATCAACACACCAACAGGAACATCAGTAGTACCAAGGACCTGGAGCTCTCTAAACTTCATCACCACACCAACAGGAACATCAGTAGTACCAAGGACCTGGAGCTCTCTAAACTTCATCACCACACCAACAGTAACATCAGTAGTACCAAGGACCTGGAGCTCTCTAAACTTCATCAACACACCAACAGGAACATCAGTAGTACCAAGGACCTGGAGCTCTCTAAACTTCATCAACACACCAACAGTAACATCAGTAGTACCAAGGACCTGGAGCTCTCTAAACTTCATCACCACACCAACAGTAACATCAGTAGTACCAAGGACCTGGAGCTCTCTAAACTTCATCAACACACCAACAGGAACATCAGTAGTACCAAGACCTGGAGCTCTCTAAACTTCATCAACACACCAACAGTAACATCAGTAGTACCAAGGACCTGGAGCTCTCTAAACTTCATCACCACACCAACAGGAACATCAGTAGTACCAAGGACCTGGAGCTCTCTAAACTTCATCACCACACCAACAGGAACATCAGTAGTACCAAGGACCTGGAGCTCTCTAAACTTCATCAACACACCAACAGGAACATCAGTAGTACCAAGGACCTGGAGCTCTCTAAACTTCATCACCACACCAACAGTAACATCAGTAGTACCAAGGACCTGGAGCTCTCTAAACTTCATCACCACACCAACAGGAACATCAGTAGTACCAAGGACCTGGAGCTCTCTAAACTTCATCAACACACCAACAGGAACATCAGTAGTACCAAGGACCTGGAGCTCTCTAAACTCTACCAACTTCATCAGTAGTACCAAGGACCCTGGAGCTAAACTTCATCAACACACCAACAGAATTATTAACTACCAAGGACCTGGAGCTCTCTAAACTTCATCACCACACCAACAGAACATCAGTAGTCATTTAGCTCAGACTAAACTTCATCAACACCCAACAGGAACACTTACCCAGGCACCTGGGGCCTCTAAGTAAACTTCTCACTCACCATACAGCATTTTGGCACCATTGACCTGACAAATCTTTATCAGGGAACTGGTAGGAACAGCCAGGCCCTTCTTTAGATAATAACTAGTAGGAACAGGCCTAGGCCTCATGTTCACTATCTATATCAGAACAGTGGAAGTAGGGGATAGAAGAGCTGCTGCCTTTAGCTGGCTGCCAGCCTGGACCTGAGATCTCTGGCCCTGGAGTGTCAGCCTGAGAGGAGATCTGAGGTCCAACTGTAGGGTCGTCCACCGGGGCCTGGAGGGTCAGCCTGAGAGGAGAGTCTGTCTGGTCCACTGAGAGACTCTGGAGAGGAGAGAGAGAGAGAGAGAGAGAGAGGAGAGGAGAGAGGGAGGGAGGCTTCAGAGAGAGAGAGAGAGGGAGGGAGAGAGAGAGGAAGGGAGGGAGAGAGGGAGAGAGGGAGAGAGGGAGAGAGGGAGGGAGGGAGGGAGGTTAAAAGGGGTACTCTGCGATATCTTTGTTAAAGAGAAGTACACAGACTAACTCTATTCCTTCTCCTCTGAATCAAAGAGAGAAAGGTCACAGTGATATCCTGACCTCTTTCTGCATTGTGGATCTCTTTCTATCCTGGGGTGCCAGGCTGCAGGTGGACACCTTCTTACTGTGTTTCCTGGTGGGGGAGAGGAGTGAGGCTCAGTCTAGGAACTGGTGAGGCAAAGGGACACAAACAAGCCTCGGGGGAAGAGAGGCTGACATTCAGACCAGACAATGTGAAGCCTCACCTTTCAAAAGGGACCTTTTTGAACTCTGAGTCCTTGACGTAATCAAAAACCTGCTTCTGTGTCCGACCGCTGCAGATATAAAGAGAGACAGAAAAAGAACATGTTGGAGCATGTTGAAACACAGAGGTCTTATGAAGCAGCACAGTGAAGGGCCCTGATACAATAGGAAAGGTTAGATTGTTGTGTCCAGTATCAATCTGTTGTTGTTGCTGGTTAATGTGCATATATATGCAGTGTCCACTCAGGCCCCTCCTCTCCAAGCTCCACCCACCCACCCACCCTACCTAAACCTCTACAAGCTCCACCCACCCAGGCTACCTAAACCTCTACAAGCTCCACCCACCCACCCTACCTAAACCTCTACAAGCTCCACCCACCCACCCTACCTAAACCTCTACAAGCTCCACCCACCCAGCCTACCTAAACCTCTACAAGCTCCACCCACCCACCCTACCTAAACCTCTACAAGCTCACCCACCCACCCTACCTAAACCTCTACAAGCTCCACCCACCCACCCTACCTAAACCTCTACAAGCTCCACCCACCCAGCCCTACCTAAACCTCTACAAGCTCCACCCACCCAGCCTACCTAAACCTCTACAAGCTCCACCCCTCAGCCTACCTAAACCTCTACAAGCTCCACCCACCCAAATGACTACCTAAACCTCTACAAGCTCCACCCCACCCAACCTAAACCTCTACAAGCTCCACCCACCCAGCCTACCTAAACCTCTACAAGCTCCACCACCACACAACCTAAACCTCTACAAGCTCCACCCACCCACCCAGCCCCCCCTAAACCTCTACAAGCTCCACCCACCCAGGCTACCTAAACCTCTACAAGCTCCACCCACCCAGGCTACCTAAACCTCTACAAGCTCCACCCACCCAGGCTACCTAAACCTCTACAAGCATAGCGGTTAAGAGCGTTGGGCCAGTAAACGAAAGGTCGCTGGTTCGAATCCCCTTAGCCAACTAGGTGAACAAACTGTCAACGTGCCCTTGAGCAAGGCACTTAACCCTAATTGCTCCTGTAAGTTGCTCTGGATAACAGCATCTGCTAAAATGACTAAAATGTAAATATATATGTCCAAGCTCCACCCAAGCCTACCTAAACCTGAATGAGGACCCCCTGGTGAAGAGAACAGCTTTGGGTTGAGGCTTGGGTTCCTCCATCAGTCTGAAGAAGGCATGGTGCTCCACACAGATTTTCCAGAAGATCTTACAGCAGTCTCTACTGGCCATCCCAAACTCCAGAGTGTCCTGGTACGCACTCTGCTGCAGGGGGTACAGCGCAGGCACACAGACATAGCAACGGTTAGAACACAGAGCTTAGCAACGGTTAGAACACAGAGCTTAGCAACGGTTAGAACACAGAGCTTAGCAACGGTTAGAACACAGAGCTTAGCAACGGTTAGAACACAGAGCTTAGCAACGGTTAGAACACAGAGCTTAGCAACGGTTAGAACACAGAGCTTAGAACACAGAGCTTAGCAACGGTTAGAACACAGAGCTTAGTGCAACGGTTAGAACACAGAGCTTAGCAACGGTTAGAACACAGAGCTTAGCAATGGTTAGAACACAGAGCTTAGCAACGGTTAGAACACACAGAGCTTAGCAACGGTTAGAACACAGAGCTTAGCAACGGTTAGAACAGGAGAAACATGGGCTGTTTTCATCTAGGCCAATAATAAAAAACAGTGTTGGAACTACTTCATAACCGTTGAATATTGCTGTGCATTTACTGAGAAATAATCAACGCCATCTCAACCAAATCAGAATGTAGTCATTCTGCCAAGCCGTGGTATAAGGACTTACGTTGAGATCTGGTCTGAGTTTGATGAGAAAACGTTTCCTCTTGAAGCTGAGCTTGCGGACTTTCGACCAGTTAAAAGCATTGATCTTAGTGTGTCCCTATAGGAGAGAGTTTAGACCAGTTAAAAGCATTGATCTTAGTGAGTCCCTATAGGAGAGAGTTTAGACCAGTTAAAAGCATTGATCT
>CM072220.1:85673455-85688455 GCA_036851935.1 Coregonus suidteri
TCCTGTATAACAACACTAGGTTCTTGCTGTGTCCTCCTGTATAACAACACTAGGTTCTTGCTGTGTCCTCCTGTATAAACAACACTAGGTTCTTATAACAACACTAGGTTCTGTGTCCTCCTGTATAACAACACTAGGTTCTTGCTGCGTCCTCCTGTATAACAACACTAGGTTCTGCTGTGTCCTCCTGTATAACAACACTAGGTTCTTGCTGTGTCCTCCTGTATAACAACACTAGGTTCTTGCTGCGTCCTCCTGTATAACAACACTAGGTTCTTGCTGTGTCCTCCTGTATAACAACACTAGGTTCTTGCTGCGTCCTCCTGTATAACAACACTAGGTTCTTGCCGTGTGTCTCCTGTATAACAACACTAGGTTCTTGCTGCGTCCTCCTGTATAACACCACTAGGTTCTTGCTGTGTCCTCCTGTATAACACCACTAGGTTCTTGCTGTGTCCTCCTGTATAACAACACTAGGTTCTTGCTGCGTCCTCCTGTATAACAACACTAGGTTCTTGCTGTGTCCTCCTGTATAACAACACTAGGTTCTTGCTGTGTCCTCCTGTATAACAACACTAGGTTCTTGCTGTGTCCTCCTGTATAACAACACTAGGTTATTGCTGTGTCCTCCTGTATAACAAACACTAGGTTCTTGCTGCGTCCTCCTGTATAACAACACTAGGTTCTTGCTGCGTCCTCCTGTATAACAACACTAGGTTCTTGCTGCGTCCTCCTGTATAACAACACTAGGTTCTTGCTGCGTCCTCCTGTATAACAACACTAGGTTCTTGCTGCGTCCTCCTGTATAACAACACTAGGTTCTTGCTGTGTCCTCCTGTATAACAACACTAGGTTCTTGCTGCGTCCTCCTGTATAACAACACTAGGTTCTTGCTGCGTCCTCCTGTATAACAACACTAGGTTCTTGCTGAGTCCTCCTGTATAACAACACTAGTTCTTGCTGTGTCCTCCTGTATAACAACACTAGGTTCTTGCTGCGTCCTCCTGTATAACAACACTAGGTTCTTGCTGTGTCCTCCTGTATAACAACACTAGGTCTACATGAAGGCGTCCGCATGCTTCCAAACAGTTGGGAACAGTTTCTGCATGTATTATGCCAATAGTTTGTGATGTTTTGTTTGTTTTGGTCTTGGGCATGGGTTTATGGCAGTTCGTGAACACGCAAGCTCTCTATGAGCCCTGCCTAGTGGACAGCTCCAAGCTCCAATCAGAAAGAAGCAGTTTGGGTCATTCCAAAGTGTTGTAATATCCTATGGGTGATAGTGGGCCCAGGGCCTATAACCATGTAACCTGCTGTTATCATTCCAAAGTGTTGTAATATCCTATGGGTGATAGTGGGCCCAGGGCCTATAACCATGTAACCTGCTGTTATCATTCCAAAGTGTTGTAATATCCTATGGGTGATAGTGGGCCCAGGGCCCTATAACCATGTAACCTGCTGTTATCATTCCAAAGTGTTGTAATATCCTATGGGGATAGTGGGCCCAGGGCCTATAACCATGTAACCTGCTGTTATCATTCCAAATGTTGTAATATCCTATGGGTGATAGTGGGCCCAGGGCCTATAACCATGTAACCTGCTGTTATCATTACAAAGTGTTGTAATATACTATGGGTGATAGTGGGCCCAGGGCCTATAACCATGTAACCTGCTGTTATCATTCCAAAGTGTTGTAATATCCTATGGGTGATAGTGGGCCCAGGGCCTATAACCATGTAACCTGCTGTTATCATTCCAAAGTGTTGTAATATCCTATGGGTGATAGTGGGCCCAGGGCCTATAACCATGTAACCTGCTGTTATCATTCCAAAGTGTTGTAATATCCTATGGGTGATAGTGGGCCCAGGGCCTATAACCATGTAACCTGCTGTTATCATTACAAAGTGTTGTAATATACTATGGGTGATAGTGGGCCCAGGGCCTATAACCATGTAACCTGCTGTTATCATTCCAAAGTGTTGTAATATCCTATGGGTGATAGTGGGCCCAGGGCCTATAACCATGTAACCTGCTGTTATCATTCCAAAGTGTTGTAATATCCTATGGGTGATAGTGGGCCAGGGTCTATAACCATGTAACCTGCTGTTATCATTCCAAAGTGTTGTAATATCCTATGGGTGATAGTGGGCCCAGGGCCTATAACCATGTAAACCTGCTGTTATCATTCCAAAGTGTTGTAATATCCTATGGGTGATAGTGGGCCCAGGGCCTATAACCATGTAACCTGCTGTTATCATTCCAAAGTGTGTGTAATATCCTATGGGTGATAGTGGGCCCAGGGCCTATAACCATGTAACCTGCTGTTATCATTCCAAGTGTGTTGTAATATCCTATGGGTGATAGTGGGCCCAGGGGGCCTATAACCATGTAACCTGCTGTTATCATTCCAAAGTGTTGTAATATCCTATGGGTGATAGTGGGCCCAGGGTCTATAACCATGTAACCTGCTGTTATCATTCCAAAGTGTTGTAATATCCTATGGGTGATAGTGGGCCCAGGGCCTATAACCATGTAACCTGCTGTTATCATTCCAAAGTGTTGTAATATCCTATGGGTGATAGTGGGCCCAGGGGCTATAACACCATGTAACCTGCTGTTATCATTCCAAAGTGTTGTAATATCCTATGGGTGATAGTGGGCCCAGGGCCTATAACCATGTAACCTGCTGTTATCATTCCCAAAGTGTGTTGTAATATCCTATGGGTGATAGTGGGCCCAGGGCCTATAACCATGTAACCTGCTGTTATCATTCCAAAGTGTTGTAATATCCTATGGGTGATAGTGGGCCCAGGGCCTATAACCATGTAACCTGCTGTTATCATTCCAAAGTGTTGTAATATCCTATGGGTGATAGTGGGCCCAGGGCCTATAACCATGTAACCTGCTGTTATCATTCCAAAGTGTTGTAATATCCTATGGGTGATAGTGGGCCAGGGCCTATAACCATGTAACCTGCTGTTATCATTCCAAAGTGTTGTAATATACTATGGGTGATAGTGGGCCCAGGGCCTATAACCATGTAAACCTGCTGTTATCATTCCAAAGTGTTGTAATATCCTATGGGTGATAGTGGGCCCAGGGTCTATAACCATGTAACCTGCTGTTATCATTCCAAAGTGTTGTAATATACTATGGGTGATAGTGGGCCCAGGGCCTATAACCATGTAACCTGCTGTTATCATTCCAAAGTGTTGTAATATACTATGGGTGATAGTGGGCCCAGGGCCTATAACCATGTAACCTGCTGTTATCATTCCAAAGTGTTGTAATATCCTATGGGTGATAGTGGGCCCAGGGCCTATAACCATGTAACCTGCTGTTATCATTCCAAAGTGTTGTAATATCCTATGGGTGATAGTGGGCCCAGGGCCTATAACCATGTAACCTGCTGTTATCATTCCAAAGTGTTGTAATATCCTATGGGTGATAGTGGCCCAGGGCCTATAACCATGTAACCTGCTGTTATCATTCCAAAGTGTTGTAATATCCTATGGGTGATAGTGGGCCCAGGGCCTATAACCATGTAACCTGCTGTTATCATTCCAAAGTGTTGTAATATCCTATGGGTGATAGTGGACCCAGGGCCTATAACCATGTAACCTGCTGTTATCATTCCAAAGTGTTGTAATATACTATGGGTGATAGTGGGCCCAGGGCCTATAACCATGTAACCTGCTGTTATCATTCCAAAGTGTTGTAATATCCTATGGGTGATAGTGGGCCCAGGGCCTATAAACCATGTAACCTGCTGTTATCATTCCAAAGTGTTGTAATATCCTATGGGTGATAGTGGGCCCAGGGCCTATAACCATGTAACCTGCTGTTATCATTCCAAAGTGTTGTAATATCCTATGGGTGATAGTGGGCCCAGGGCCTATAACCATGTAACCTGCTGTTATCATTCCAAAGTGTTGTAATATACTATGGGTGATAGTGGGCCCAGGGCCTATAACCATGTAACCTGCTGTTATCATTCCAAAGTGTTGTAATATCCTATGGGTGATAGTGGGCCCAGGGCCTATAACCATGTAACCTGCTGTTATCATTCCAAAGTGTTGTAATATCCTATGGGTGATAGTGGGCCCAGGGTCTATAACCATGTAACCTGCTGTTATCATTCCAAAGTGTTGTAATATCCTATGGGTGATAGTGGGCCCAGGGCCTATAACCATGTAACCTGCTGTTATCATTCCAAAGTGTTGTAATATCCTATGGGTGATAGTGGGCCCAGGGTCTATAACCATGTAACCTGCTGTTATCATTCCAAAGTGTTGTAATATCCTATGGGTGATAGTGGGCCCAGGGCCTATAACCATGTAACCTGCTGTTATCATTCCAAAGTGTTGTAATATCCTATGGGTGATAGTGGGCCCAGGGCCTATAACCATGTAACCTGCTGTTATGGAGGAAAATAAAATAACCATCTATTGTGTTGTTGACTTTATGTTTTGTTTACCCCATATGTAACTCTGTTGTTGTTGTTGTTTTTATCGCACTGCTTTGCTTTATCTTGGCCAGGTCGCAGTTGTAAATGAGAACTTGTTCTCAACTGGCTTCTTACCTGGTTAAATAAAGGTGAAATAAAAAAATAAAAATTAATAAATAACCGTTTAAAAATAGATATGTACACTATACAGTGAGGGAAAAAAGTATTTGATCCCCTGCTGATTTTGTACGTTTGCCCACTGACAAAGACATGATCAGTCTATAATTTAAATGGTAGGTTTATTTGAACAGTGAGAGACAGAATAAGAACAAAAATCCAGAAAAATGTATATATATATATATAACCCTGAGGTACCCTAACGACAGCGTTACTCCCATGTCCCTGGTGGTTAAATATCTGGTGCATATATATATAACCCTGAGGTATCCTAACGACAGCGTTACTCCCATGTCCCTGGTGGTTAAATATCTGGTGCATATATATATATATATAACCCTGAGGTATCCTCACGACAGCATTACTCCCATGTCCCTGGTGGTTAAATATCTGGTGGATATATATATATATATATATATAACCCTGAGGTATCCTCACGACAGCGTTACTCCCATGTCCCTGGTGGTTAAATATCTGGTGCATATATATATAACCCTGAGGTACCTGAAACACCAGCACCCCGATATGGGACACAGCCAGACTGAGCTGGATCCCCTCTCGGTCCTTAGCAGGGTGCAGTCTGATTCCGTACATCTCCAACCGCAGGGCGATCTCCAACAGCTGATAGTCTGATTCCGCCGGCGTCTGGCCTCTGGGGACACACAGGACACACACCAACGCTTTACAAGTTTAACGTTACGTTTGACTATTTCCAGTGTTTCATCTGTAGAATTGTCATCAAAAGATGTTGACTAATTCGGTGCGACCTCCACCCTTGGTTGTGTAAATCTGATCCCTGGCCCCTGAGGACACATCACAATCATGTATAAAATACAGTTTAAATGTATTTGGCTAAGGTGTATATAAACTTCCGACTTCAACTATATGTATGTATGTTTATATATATTTGCGAGAAAAAAAACAAATGGGGGATTGGAAGTGATGCAGATAATTACATTGATGGAAGTTAGAATCTATCTGCATTATTCAAGCTGATCTACCCCCCAAAAAAACAAAAAATTAAACTAATAGAATCCATGTATATAAAACTAATAGAATCCATGTACATAAAACGAATAGCCTCCCGAGTGGCGCAGTGGTCTCCCGGCCGCGACCGGGAGACCCATGGGGCGGCGCACAATTGGCCCAGCGTCGTCCAGGGTAGGGGAGGGAATGGCCGGCAGGGATGTAGCTCAGTTGGTAGAGCATGGCGTTTGCAACGCCAGGGTTGTGGGTTCGATTCCCACGGGGGGCCAGTATGAAAAATATAAATGTATGCACTAACTGTAAGTCGCTCTGGATAAGAGTGTCTGCTAAATGACTAAAAATGTAAATGTAAACGAATAGAATCCATGTCCATTTTTTAAGGCTAATATATTGCCACCCGCCTCCCCACCTAACCCTAACCCTAACCCTCCCCACCTACTCCTACTCCTAACCCTCCCCACCTAACCCTAACCCTAACCCTCCCCACCTCCTCCCGGGAGAGTTTTGACTTTCTAAATCTGTTGAGTGGAAATAGTTTCCTGTTTCCTGTAAGTGGCCTGAATTAGACACTTCCATATTTCCTGCTCTGCTCTGGGCTGGCTGATGTCCTGAGGGGCAGCGGTTGGTTGGGGGGTGGAGAGGGGCTGGGTTTGGCAGACAGAGAGGGTGGAGGGGGTAGAGGGGGTTGGTAGGGCAGACAGAGAGGGTGGAGGGGGTAGAGGGGGTTGGTAGGGCAGACAGAGAGGGTGGAGGGGGTAGAGGGGGTTGGTAGGGCAGACAGAGAGGGTGGAGGGGGTAGAGTGAGTAAAATAAATAAAGTAACCTGCCATAGACGATGGTGGAAGTTGCCCCTTCCCCAGAGATCTTTTGTCATCCAGCTGATGGTTAAGGTTGGGACTGGGGTAGGGTAAACTGATCCTAGATCTGTGGTTAGGGAACACTAAAGCCTAGGACTCCTAGGATATACTCAGCATTCTGGTGTCCCTCTCTGGGGAGGAGAGGCAGGGAGATAGAGGTCCTGGGAGGAAGACAGGGAGGAAGTGGTCCTGGAACACACCCAAGGAATGGATGAGTTATCTCTGCTGGAATTCTGGGAAAGGAAGGACAGGGACAGTCTTGTTCCATCAGTCCCAGAATAGTTTTCCATGGAAGGCTGGGAAGGCAGGACGCCAAGAGGAGGGTTATGGATAACCATCTCTAACCATCTCTAACCATCTCTAACCATCTCTAACCATCTCTAACCATCTCTAACCATCTCTAACCATCTCCACGGGAGCAGTGATAGAGGCATTGCCTTAGCCTGTCAGATTAACACCTTTCCTTCACTGTTCTGACACTGGCTGGATGCTAGACACAACACTACAGTCCTTCATTACAGACCACTGGCTGGATGCTAGACACAACACTACAGTCCTTCATTACAGACCACTGGCTGGATGCTAGACACAACACTACAGTCCTTCATTACAGACCACTGGCTGGATGCTAGACACAACACTACAGTCCTTCATTACAGACCACTGGCTGGATGCTAGACAACACTACAGTCCTTCATTACAGACCACTGGCTGGATGCTAGACACAACACTACAGTCCTTCATTACAGACCACTGGCTGGATGCTAGACAACACTACAGTCCTTCATTACAGACCACTGGCTGGATGCTAGACAACACTACAGTCCTTCATTACAGACCACTGGCTGGATGCTAGACACAACACTACAGTCCTTCATTACAGACCACTGGCTGGATGCTAGACAACACTACAGTCCTTCATTACAGACCACTGGCTGGATGCTAGACACAACACTACAGTCCTTCATTACAGACCACTGGCTGGATGCTAGACAACACTACAGTCCTTCATTACAGACCACTGGCTGGATGCTAGACACAACACTACAGTCCTTCATTACAGACCACTGGCTGGATGCTAGACACAACACTACAGTCCTTCATTACAGACCACTGGCTGGATGCTAGACACAACACTACAGTCCTTCATTACAGACCACTGGCTGGATGCTAGACACAACACTACAGTCCTTCATTACAGACCACTGGCTGGATGCTAGACACAAACACTACAGTCCTTCATTACAGACCACTGGCTGGATGCTAGACACAACACTACAGTCCTTCATTACAGACCACTGGCTGGATGCTAGACACAACACTACAGTCCTTCATTACAGACCACTGGCTGGATGCTAGACACAACACTACAGTCCTTCATTACAGACCACTGGCTGGATGCTAGACACAACACTACAGTCCTTCATTACAGACCACTGGCTGGATGCTAGACACAACACTACAGTCCTTCATTACAGACCACTGGCTGGATGCTAGACACAACACTACAGTCCTTCATTACAGACCACTGGCTGGATGCTAGACACAACACTACAGTCCTTCATTACAGACCACTGGCTGGATGCTAGACACAACACTACAGTCCTTCATTACAGACCACTGGCTGGATGCTAGACAACACTACAGTCCTTCATTACAGACCACTGGCTGGATGCTAGACACGACACTACAGTCCTTCATTACAGACCACTGGCTGGATGCTAGACACGACACTACGGTCCTTCATTACAGACCACTGGCTGGATGCTAGACACAACACTACAGTCCTTCATTACAGACCACTGGCTGGATGCTAGACAACACTACAGTCCTTCATTACAGACCACTGGCTGGATGCTAGACACAACACTACAGTCCTTCATTACAGACCACTGGCTGGATGCTAGACAACACTACAGTCCTTCATTACAGACCACTGGCTGGATGCTAGACACAACACTACAGTCCTTCATTACAGACCACTGGCTGGATGCTAGACACAACACTACAGTCCTTCATTACAGACCACTGGCTGGATGCTAGACACGACACTACAGTCCTTCATTACAGACCACTGGCTGGATGCTAGACACAACACTACAGTCCTTCATTACAGACCACTGGCTGGATGCTAGACACAACACTACAGTCCTTCATTACAGACCACTGGCTGGATGCTAGACAACACTACAGTCCTTCATTACAGACCACTGGCTGGATGCTAGACACAACACTACAGTCCTTCATTACAGACCACTGGCTGGATGCTAGACACAACACTACAGTCCTTCATTACAGACCACTGGCTGGATGCTAGACACAACACTACAGTCCTTCATTACAGACCACTGGCTGGATGCTAGACACAAACACTACAGTCCTTCATTACAGACCACTGGCTGGATGCTGGACACAACACTACAGTCCTTCATTACAGAACACTGGCTGGATGCTAGACACAACACTACAGTCCTTCATTACAGACCACTGGCTGGATGCTAGACACAACACTACAGTCCTTCATTACAGACCACTGGCTGGATGCTAGACAACACTACAGTCCTTCATTACAGACCACTGGCTGGATGCTAGACACAACACTACAGTCCTTCATTACAGACCACTGGCTGGATGCTAGACAACACTACAGTCCTTCATTACAGACCACTGGCTGGATGCTAGACACAACACTACAGTCCTTCATTACAGAACACTGGCTGGATGCTAGACAACACTACAGTCCTTCATTACAGACCACTGGCTGGATGCTAGACACGACACTACAGTCCTTCATTACAGAACACTGGCTGGATGCTGGACACAACACTACAGTCCTTCATTACAGACCACTGGCTGGATGCTAGACACAACACTACAGTCCTTCATTACAGACCACTGGCTGGATGCTAGACACAACACTACAGTCCTTCATTACAGACCACTGGCTGGATGCTAGACACAACACTACAGTCCTTCATTACAGACCACTGGCTGGATGCTAGACAACACTACAGTCCTTCATTACAGACCACTGGCTGGATGCTAGACACAACACTACAGTCCTTCATTACAGACCACTGGCTGGATGCTAGACACAACACTACAGTCCTTCATTACAGACCACTGGCTGGATGCTAGACACAACACTACAGTCCTTCATTACAGACCACTGGCTGGATGCTAGACACAACACTACAGTCCTTCATTACAGACCACTGGCTGGATGCTAGACACAACACTACAGTCCTTCATTACAGACCACTGGCTGGATGCTAGACAACACTACAGTCCTTCATTACAGACCACTGGCTGGATGCTAGACACAACACTACAGTCCTTCATTACAGACCACTGGCTGGATGCTAGACACAACACTACAGTCCTTCATTACAGACCACTGGCTGGATGCTAGACACAACACTACAGTCCTTCATTACAGAACACTGGCTGGATGCTAGACACAACACTACAGTCCTTCATTACAGACCACTGGCTGGATGCTAGACAACACTACAGTCCTTCATTACAGACCACTGGCTGGATGCTAGACACAACACTACAGTCCTTCATTACAGACCACTGGCTGGATGCTAGACAAACACTACAGTCCTTCATTACAGACCACTGGCTGGATGCTAGACACAACACTACAGTCCTTCATTACAGACCACTGGCTGGATGCTAGACAACACTACAGTCCTTCATTACAGACCACTGGCTGGATGCTAGACACAACACTACAGTCCTTCATTACAGACCACTGGCTGGATGCTAGACAACACTACAGTCCTTCATTACAGAACACTGGCTGGATGCTAGACACAACACTACAGTCCTTCATTACAGACCACTGGCTGGATGCTAGACACAACACTACAGTCCTTCATTACAGACCACTGGCTGGATGCTAGACAACACTACAGTCCTTCATTACAGACCACTGGCTGGATGCTAGACACAACACTACAGTCCTTCATTACAGACCACTGGCTGGATGCTAGACAACACTACAGTCCTTCATTACAGACCACTGGCTGGATGCTAGACACAACACTACAGTCCTTCATTACAGACCACTGGCTGGATGCTGGACACAACACTACAGTCCTTCATTACAGAACACTGGCTGGATGCTAGACACGACACTACAGTCCTTCATTACAGACCACTGGCTGGATGCTAGACACAACACTACAGTCCTTCATTACAGACCACTGGCTGGATGCTAGACACACACTACAGTCCTTCATTACAGACCACTGGCTGGATGCTAGACAACACTACAGTCCTTCATTACAGACCACTGGCTGGATGCTAGACACAACACTACAGTCCTTCATTACAGACCACTGGCTGGATGCTGGACACAACACTACAGTCCTTCATTACAGAACACTGGCTGGATGCTAGACACGACACTACAGTCCTTCATTACAGACCACTGGCTGGATGCTAGACACAACACTACAGTCCTTCATTACAGACCACTGGCTGGATGCTAGACACAACACTACAGTCCTTCATTACAGACCACTGGCTGGATGCTAGACACAACACTACAGTCCTTCATTACAGACCACTGGCTGGATGCTAGACACAACACTACAGTCCTTCATTACAGACCACTGGCTGGATGCTAGACACAACACTACAGTCCTTCATTACAGACCACTGGCTGGATGCTAGACACAACACTACAGTCCTTCATTACAGACCACTGGCTGGATGCTAGACACAACACTACAGTCCTTCATTACAGACCACTGGCTGGATGCTAGACAACACTACAGTCCTTCATTACAGACCACTGGCTGGATGCTAGACACGACACTACAGTCCTTCATTACAGACCACTGGCTGGATGCTAGACACGACACTACAGTCCTTCATTACAGACCACTGGCTGGATGCTAGACACAACACTACAGTCCTTCATTACAGACCACTGGCTGGATGCTAGACAACACTACAGTCCTTCATTACAGACCACTGGCTGGATGCTAGACACGACACTACAGTCCTTCATTACAGACCACTGGCTGGATGCTAGACACAACACTACAGTCCTTCATTACAGACCACTGGCTGGATGCTAGACACAACACTACAGTCCTTCATTACAGACCACTGGCTGGATGCTAGACAACACTACAGTCCTTCATTACAGACCACTGGCTGGATGCTAGACACAACACTACAGTCCTTCATTACAGACCACTGGCTGGATGCTAGACACAACACTACAGTCCTTCATTACAGACCACTGGCTGGATGCTAGACACAACACTACAGTCCTTCATTACAGACCACTGGCTGGATGCTAGACACAACACTACAGTCCTTCATTACAGACCACTGGCTGGATGCTAGACACAACACTACAGTCCTTCATTACAGACCACTGGCTGGATGCTAGACAACACTACAGTCCTTCATTACAGACCACTGGCTGGATGCTAGACACAACACTACAGTCCTTCATTACAGACCACTGGCTGGATGCTAGACACAACACTACAGTCCTTCATTACAGACCACTGGCTGGATGCTAGACAACACTACAGTCCTTCATTACAGACCACTGGTTTGGATGCTAGACAACACTACAGTCCTTCATTACAGAACACTGGCTGGATGCTAGACAACACTACAGTCCTTCATTACAGACCACTGGCTGGATGCTAGACACAACACTACAGTCCTTCATTACAGACCACTGGCTGGATGCTAGACACAACACTACAGTCCTTCATTACAGACCACTGGCTGGATGCTAGACACGACACTACAGTCCTTCATTACAGACCACTGGCTGGATGCTAGACACAACACTACAGTCCTTCATTACAGACCACTGGCTGGATGCTAGACACAACACTACAGTCCTTCATTACAGACCACTGGCTGGATGCTAGACACGACACTACAGTCCTTCATTACAGACCACTGGCTGGATGCTAGACACAACACTACAGTCCTTCATTACAGACCACTGGCTGGATGCTAGACACAACACTACAGTCCTTCATTACAGACCACTGGCTGGATGCTAGACAACACTACAGTCCTTCATTACAGACCACTGGCTGGATGCTAGACACAACACTACAGTCCTTCATTACAGACCACTGGCTGGATGCTAGACAACACTACAGTCCTTCATTACAGACCACTGGCTGGATGCTAGACAAACACTACAGTCCTTCATTACAGACCACTGGCTGGATGCTAGACACAACACTACAGTCCTTCATTACAGACCACTGGCTGGATGCTAGACACAACACTACAGTCCTTCATTACAGACCACTGGCTGGATGCTAGACACAACACTACAGTCCTTCATTACAGACCACTGGCTGGATGCTAGACAACACTACAGTCCTTCATTACAGACCACTGGCTGGATGCTAGACAACACTACAGTCCTTCATTACAGACCACTGGCTGGATGCTAGACACAACACTACAGTCCTTCATTACAGACCACTGGCTGGATGCTGGACACAACACTACAGTCCTTCATTACAGAACACTGGCTGGATGCTAGACACGACACTACAGTCCTTCATTACAGACCACTGGCTGGATGCTAGACACAACACTACAGTCCTTCATTACAGACCACTGGCTGGATGCTAGACACAACACTACAGTCCTTCATTACAGACCACTGGCTGGATGCTAGACACAACACTACAGTCCTTCATTACAGACCACTGGCTGGATGCTAGACACAACACTACAGTCCTTCATTACAGACCACTGGCTGGATGCTAGACACAACACTACAGTCCTTCATTACAGACCACTGGCTGGATGCTAGACACAACACTACAGTCCTTCATTACAGACCACTGGCTGGATGCTAGACACAACACTACAGTCCTTCATTACAGACCACTGGCTGGATGCTAGACAACACTACAGTCCTTCATTACAGACCACTGGCTGGATGCTAGACACGACACTACAGTCCTTCATTACAGACCACTGGCTGGATGCTAGACACGACACTACAGTCCTTCATTACAGACCACTGGCTGGATGCTAGACACAACACTACAGTCCTTCATTACAGACCACTGGCTGGATGCTAGACAACACTACAGTCCTTCATTACAGACCACTGGCTGGATGCTAGACACGACACTACAGTCCTTCATTACAGACCACTGGCTGGATGCTAGACACAACACTACAGTCCTTCATTACAGACCACTGGCTGGATGCTAGACACAACACTACAGTCCTTCATTACAGACCACTGGCTGGATGCTAGACAACACTACAGTCCTTCATTACAGACCACTGGCTGGATGCTAGACACAACACTACAGTCCTTCATTACAGACCACTGGCTGGATGCTAGACACAACACTACAGTCCTTCATTACAGACCACTGGCTGGATGCTAGACACAACACTACAGTCCTTCATTACAGACCACTGGCTGGATGCTAGACACAACACTACAGTCCTTCATTACAGACCACTGGCTGGATGCTAGACAACACTACAGTCCTTCATTACAGACCACTGGCTGGATGCTAGACAACACTACAGTCCTTCATTACAGACCACTGGCTGGATGCTAGACACAAAAACTACAGTCCTTCATTACAGACCACTGGCTGGATGCTAGACACAACACTACAGTCCTTCATTACAGACCACTGGCTGCTGATGCTAGACACAACACTACAGTCCTTCATTACAGACCACTGGCTGGATGCTAGACAACACTACAGTCCTTCATTACAGACCACTGGCTGGATGCTAGACAACACTACAGTCCTTCATTACAGACCACTGGCTGGATGCTAGACACAACACTACAGTCCTTCATTACAGAACACTGGGCCCGGCTACTGATGTACATCAAGCCTCTTCTACAGCAGCTAAATCCCCTGGCTGTTTGTTCCGCTGGCAGGAAGAGACCATTCTCCTGGTGGAAGGGTGTGATGTCCTATGTGATGTCCTATGTTTCCTGTCCCCTCCTGCCCCCATCTCCCAAATAACAGTAGTCTGGATTCAACGCCAGTGTTTGCAATGGTATCCTGTGATCAAGTGTGACCTAGAGTAACTCACATGTTTGTGATGGTATTCCGTGATCTAGAGTAACTCACACATGTTTGTGATGGTATTCCGTGATCTAGAGTAACTCACACATGTTTGTGATGGTATTCCGTGATCTAGAGTAACTCACACATGTTTGTGATGGTATTCCGTGATCTAGAGTAACTCACACATGTTTGTGATGGTATTCCGTGATCTAGAGTAGCTCACACGTTTGAGGCTGTAATCCCTGACCAAGGCCCTTCTCCCCTGATTGCTCAGTTTGGCCGGGGGCCAGGCCAGCTAGGAAGAGTCTTGGTGGTTCCAGACTTCTTCTATTTAAGAATGATGGAGGCCACTGTTCTTGGGGACCTTCAATGCTGCAGACATTTTTTGGTACCCTTCCCCAGATCTTGTGCTTCGACACAATCCTTGCAAACATTTCTAAAAACCTATTATGGGGTATTGTGTGTA
>CM072220.1:85694574-85709574 GCA_036851935.1 Coregonus suidteri
TCCAGTCTTTGGTTTTGGGCCTAGTGGTTTTGGGAGTGTGCTTTTGAGTTGTGGCGGGTTTTCCCTTTTATACTGATAACAAGTTCAAACAGGTGCCATTAATACAGGTAACGATGGAGGACAGAGGAGCCTCTTAAAGGGAAGAAGGTTACAGCCTGTAGAAGCCAGAAATCTGCTTGTTTGTAGGTTGACCATTAATACACTTATTTCCGCCATAATCTGCAAAATAAATTCATTTAAAAATCCTACACTGTGATTTTCTGGAACTTTATTTTTTTCCCACTTTTTCTGTCATAGTTGACGTGTACCTATGATGACATTACATTACAGGCCTCTCTCATCTTTTTAAGTGGGAGAACTTGCAACAATTGGGTGGGTGACTAAATACTTTTTTTTTCCCCACTGTATGTACACTATAACAGTGAGGGAAAAAAGTATTTGATCCCCTGCTGATTTTGTACGTTTGCCCACTGACAAAGACAATGATCAGTCTATAATTTTATTGGTAGTTTATTTGACACAATGAGAGACAGAATAAACAACAACAAAAATCCAGAAAAATGCATATATATGCATATAGTATATATATATATATATATATATATATATATATATACATATATAATATATATATATAAAAATATATATATATATATATATATATAAATATATAACCCTGAGGTATCCTCACGACAGCCGTTTACTCCCATGTCCCTGGTGGTTAAATATCTGGTTGCATATAATATATATATATATATATAACCCTGAGGTATCCTAACGACAGCATTACTCCCATGTCCCTGGTGGTTAAATATCTGGTGCATATATATATATATATATATTATAACCCTGAGGTATCCTAACCGACAGCAATGTACTCCCATGTCCCCTGGTGGTTAAATATCTGGTGCATATATATATATATATATATAACCCTGAGGTATCCTCACGACAGCAATTACTCCCATGTTCCTGGTGGTTAAATATCTGGTGCATTATATATATATGCACCCTGAGGTATCCTCCACGACAGCGTTACTCTCCCATGTTCCTGGTGGTTAAATATCTGGTGCATATATATATAAACCCTGAGGTACCTGAAACACCAGCACCCCGATATGTGAAACACGGCCAGACTGAGCTGGATCCCCTCTCGGTCCTTAGCAGGGTGCAGTCTGATTCCGTACATCTCCAAACCGCAGGGCGATCTCCAACAGCTGATAGTCTGATTCCGCCGGCGTCTGGGCCTCTGGGGACACACAGGCACAATACCCACGCTTTAAGAAGTTTAACGTTAACGTTTGACTATTTCCAGTGTTTCATCTGTAGAATTGTCATCAAAAAAATTTGTTTTGACTAATTCGGTGCGACCATCCCCCCTTGGTTGGGTAAAATCTGATCACTGGCCCTGAGGACACATCACGATCATGTATAAAATACAGTTTTAAATGTATTTGGCTAAGGTGTATGTAACTTCCGACTTCTCAACTAATATGTAAGGTATGTTTATATATATATATGTATGTATGTTTATATATATATATATATTATGTAATAGGTAATTGTTTATATATATATATATATATATATAATATATATATATATATATATATTATATCTATATAAATATATCCACGCTTATATATATTTGCGAGAAAAAAAAAACATATGGGGGATTGGAAGTGATGCAGACAATTACATTGATGGAAGTTAGAATCTATCTGCATTATTCAAGCTGATCTACCCCCCAAAGAAACAAAAAATTTAACTAATAGAATCCATGTATATAAAACGAATAGCCTCCCGAGTGGCGCATTGGTCTCCCCGCCCGCGACCGGAGAGACCCATGGGGCGGCGCACATTGGCCCAGCGTCGTCCAGGGTAGGGGAGGGAATGGCCGGCAGGGGATGTAGCTCAGTTGGTAGAGCATGGCGTTTGCAACGCCAGGGTTGTGGGTTCGATTCCCACGGGGGGCCAGTATGAAAAATATAAATGTATGCACTAACTGTAAGTCGCTCTGGATAAGACTAACATGTAATGTAAATAAATAGAATCCATGTCCATTTTTTAAGGCTAGATATATTGCCACCCGCCTCCCCACCTACCTCCCGGGAGAGTTTGACTTACTAAATCTGTTTGAGTGGAAATAGTTTCCCTGTTTTCCTGTAAGTGGCCTGATTAGACACTTCCATATTTCCTGCTCTGCTCTGGCTGGCTGATGTCCTGAGGGGCAGCGGTTGTTTTGGGGGGTGGTTGGAGAGGGGCTGGGTTTGGGCAACGACAGAGAGGGTGGAGGGGGTAGAGGGGGTTGGTAGGGCAGACAGAGAGGGTAGAGGGGGTAGGTAGGGCAGACAGAGAGGGTGGAGGGGTAGAGGGGGTTGGTAGGGCAGACAGAGAGGGTGGAGGGGGTAGAGGGGGTTGGTAGGGGAAACAGAAAGGTTGGACGGGGGGTAGAGGGGTTGGTAGGGCCGACAGAGAGGGTGGAGGGGTAGTAGAGGGGTAGTAGGGGGCAGACAGAGAGGGTGGTGGGGGTAGAGGGGGTTTGTAGGGCAGACAGAGAGGGTGGAGGGGGTTGGTAGGGCAGACAGAGAGGGTGGAGGGGTAGAGGGGGTTGGTAGGGCAGACAGAGAGGGTGGAGGGGGGTAGAGGGGGTTGGTAGGGCAGACAGAGGGTGAGGGGGTAGAGGGGGTTGTTAGGGCAGACAGAGAGGGTGGAGGGTAGAGGGGGTAGGTTAGGGCAGACAGAGAGGGTGGAGGGGGTAGGTAGGGCAGACGAGAGAGGTGGAGGGTAGAGGGGGTTGGGTAGGGGCAGACAGAGAGGGTGGAGGGGTAGAGGGGGTTGGTAGGGCAGACAGAGAGGGTGGAGGGGGTAGAGGGGGTTGGTAGGGCAGACAGAGAGGGTGGAGGGGGTTAGAGGGGGTAGGTAGGGCAGACAGAGAGGGTGGAGGGGTAGAGGGGGTTGGTAGGGCAGACAGAGAGGGTGGAGGGGTAGAGGGGGGGTTGGTAGGGCAGACAGAGAGGGTGGAGGGGGTAGAGGGGGTGGGTAGGGCAGACAGAGAGGGTGGAGGGGGTAGAGGGGGTTGATAGGGGGCAGACAGAGAGGTGGAGGGGTAGAGGGGGTGGGTAGGGCAGACAGAGAGGGTGGAGGGGGTAGAGGGGGTTGGTAGGGCAGACAGAGAGGGTGGAGGGGGTAGAGGGGGTTGGTAGGGCAGACAGAGAGGGTGGAGGGGGTAGAGGGGGTTGGTAGGGCAGACAGAGAGGGTGGAGGGGGTAGAGGGGGTTGGTAGGGCACACAGGAGAGGGTGAAGGGGGTAGAGGGGGTGGTAGGGCAGACAGAGAGGGTGGAGGGGGTAGAGGGTGTTGGTAGGGCCCAGACAGAGAGGGTGGAGGGGTTAGGTAGGGCAAGACAGAGAGGGTGGAGGGGGTAGAGGGGGTAGAGGGGGTTGGTAGGGCAGACAGAGAGGGTGTAGGGGGTTTGGTAGGGCAGACAGAGAGGGTGGAGGGGGTTGGTAGGGCAGACAGAGAGGGATGGAGGGGGTAGAGGGGGTTGGTAGGGCAGACAGAGAGGGTGGAGGGGTAGAGTGAGTAAAATAAATAAAGTAACCTGCCATAGACGATGGTGGAAGTTTTTTTTTTTTTTTTGCCCCCTCCCCAGAGATCTTTTGTCATATCCGGCTGATGGTTAAGGTTGGTGGACTGGGGTAGGGTAACTGATCCTAGATCTGTGGTTAGGGAACACTAAAGCCTAGGACTTCCTAGGATATACTCAGCATTCTGGTGTCCATCTCTGGGGAGGTCTGTGGTGGTTAGGGAACACTAAAGCCTAGGACTCCTAGGATATACTCCAGCATTCTGGTGTCCATCTCTGGGGAGGTCTGTGGTTAGGGAACACTAAAGCCTAGGACTCCTAGGATATACTCAGGCATTCTGGTGTTCCATCTCTGGGGGAGGTCTGTGGTTAGGGGAACACTAATACTCAGCATTCTGGTGTCCCTCTCTGGGGAGGTCTGTGGTTAGGGAACACTAAAGCCTAGGACTCCTAGGAATATACTCAGCATGCTGGTGTCCCTCTCTGGGGAGGAGAGGCAGGGAGATAGAGGTCCTGGGAGGAAGACAGGGAGGAAGTGGTCCTGGGAACACACCCAAAGGAATGGATGAGTTATCTCTGCTGGAATTCTGGGAAAGGAAGGACAGGGACAGTCTTTGTTTCCATCAGTCCCAGAATAGTTTTCCATGGAAGGCTGGAAGGCAGTGGCGCCAAGGAGGAGTTATATGGATAACCATCTCTAACCATCTCCACGGGAGCAGTGATAGAGGCATTGCCTAGCCTGTCAGATATAACGCCTTTCCTTCACTGTTCTGAACACTGGCTGGATGCTAGACACAACACTACAGTCCTTCATTAAGAGACCACTGGCTGGATGCTAGACACACAACTACAAGTCCTTCATTACAGACCAACTGGCTGGATGCTAGACAACACACAGGTCTTCATTACATTACCACTGGCCTGGATGCTAGACACGACACTACAGATCCTTCATTACAGAAACCACTGGCTGGATGCCTAGACACAACACTACAGTCCCTTCATTAACAGGTACCACTGGGCTGATGCTAGACAACACTACAGTCCTTCATTACAGACCACATGGCTGGATGCTAGACACACACTACAGTCCTTCATTACAGACCACTGGCTGGATGCTAGACACAACACTACAGTCCCTTTCATTACAGACCACTGGCTGGATGCTGAGACCAACACTACAGTCCTTCATTACAGACCACTGGCTTGGTCTGCTAGACACACTAACAGTCCTTCATTACAGACCAACTGGCTGGATGCTAGACACAACACTACAGTCCTTCATTACAGACCACTGGCTGGATGCTAGACAAACACTACAGTCCTTCATTACCAGACCACTGGCTGGATGCTAGACACAACACTACAGTCCTTCATTACAGACCACTGGCTGGGATGCTAGACACAACACTACAGTCCTTCATTACAGACCACTGGCTGGATGCTAGACACAAAGCACTACAGTCCTTCATTACAGACCACTGGCTGGATGCTAGACACAACACTACAGTCCTTCATTACAGGACCACTGGCTGGATGCTAGACACAACACTACAGTCCTTCATTACAGACACTGGCTGGATGCTAGACACAAACACTACAGTCCTTAATTACAGACCACTGGCGGATGCTAGACAACACTACAGTCCTTCATTAACAGACACTGGCTGGAAGCTAGACACAACACTACAGTCCTTCATTACAGACCACTGGCTGGATGCTAGACACAACACTACAGTCCTTCATTACAGACCACTGGCTGGATGCTAGACACAAACACTACAGTCCTTTCATTACAGACCACTGGCTGGATGCTAGACACAACACTACAGTCCTTCATTACAGACCACTGGCTGGATGCTGGACACAACACTACAGTCCTTCATTACAGACCACTGCTGGATGCTAGACAACACTACAGTCCTTCATTACAGACCACTGGCTGGATGCTAGACACAACACTACAGTCCTTCATTACAGACCACTGGCTGGATGCTAGACACAAACACTACAGTCCTTCATTACAGACCACTGGCTGGATGCTAGACACAACACTACGTCCTTCATTACAGACCACTGGCTGGATGCTAGACACAACACTACAGTCCTTCATTACAGACCACTGGCTGGATGCTAGACACAACATTATACAGTCTTCATTACAGACCACTGGCTGGATGCTAGACACAACACTACAGTCCTTCATTACAAACCACTGGCTGGATGCTGGACACAACACTACAGTCCTTCATTACAGACCACTGGCTGGATGCTAGACACAACACTACAGTCCTTCATTACAGACCACTGGCTGGATGCTAGACACAACACTACAGTCCTTCATTACAGACCACTGGCTGGATGCTAGACACAACACTACAGTCCTTCATTACAGACCACTGGCTGGATGCTAGACACAACACTACAGTCCTTCATTATAGACCACTGGCTGGATGCTAGACAACACTACAGTCCTTCATTACAGACCACTGGCTGGATGCTAGACACAACACTACAGTCCTTCATTATAGACCACTGGCTGGATGCCTAGACACACTACAGACCTTCATTATAGACCACTGCTGGATGCTAGACAACACTACAGTCCTTCATTACAAGACCACTGGCTGGATTGCTAGACACAAAACACTACAGTCCTTCATTATAGACCACTGGCTGGATGCTAGACACAAACCACTACAGTCCTTCATTACAGACCACTGGCTGGATGCTAGACAACACTACAGTCCTTCATTACAGACCACTGGCTGGATGCTGGACACAACACTACAGTCCTTCATTACAGACCACTGGCTGGATGCTGGACACAACACTACAGTCCTTCATTACAGACCACTGGCTGGATGCTAGACACAACACTACAGTCCTTCATTACAGACCACTGGCTGGATGCTAGACACAACACTACAGGTCCTTCATTACAGACCACTGCTGGATGCTAGACAACACTACAGTCCTTCATTACAGACCACTGGCTGGATGCTAGACACAACACTACAGTCCTTCATTACAGACCACTGGCTGGATGCTAGACACACAACACTACAGTCCTTCATTACAGACCACTGGCTGGATGCTAGACTAACAAACAACACTACAGTCCTTCATTACAGACCACTGGCTGGATGCTAGACAACACTACAGTCCTTCATTACAGACCACTGGCTGGATGCTAGACACAACAACACTACAGTCCTTCATTACAGACCACTGGCTGGATGCTAGACACAACACTACAGTCCTTCATTACAGACCATGGGACTGGATGCTAGACACAAACACTACAGTCCTTCATTACAGACCACAATGGCTGGATGCTAGACACAACACTACAGTCCTTAATTACAGACCACTGGCTGGATGCTAGACAACACTACAGTCCTTCATTACAGACCACTGGCTGGAAGCTAGACACAACCCTACAGTCCTTCATGTACAGACCACTGGCTGGATGCTGGACACAACACTACAGTCCTTTGCATTACAGACCACTGGCTGGATGCTAGACAACACTACAGTCCTTCATTACAGACCACTGGCTGGATGCTAGACACAACACTACAGTCCTTCATTACAAAACCACTGGCTGGATGCTGGACACAACACTACAGTCCTTCATTACAGACCACTGGCTGGATGCTAGACAACACTACAGTCCTTCATTACAGTACCACTGGCTGGATGCTAGACACAACACTACAGTCCTTCATTACAGACCACTGGCTGGATGCTAGACACAACACTACAGTCCTTCATTATCAGACCACTGCTGGATGCTAGACACAACACTACAGTCCTTCATTACAGACCACTGGCTGGATGCTAGACACAACACTACAGTCCTTCATTACAGACCACTGGCTGGATGCTAGACACAACACTACAGTCCTTCATTACAGACCACTGGCTGGATGCTAGACACAACACACTTACAGTCCTTCATTAAAACCACTGGCTGGATGCTGGACACAACACTACAGTCCTTCATTACAGACCACTGGCTGGATGCTAGACCACAACACTAACAGTCCTTCATTACAGACCACTGCTGGATGCTAGACACAACACTACAGTCCTTTCATTACAGACCACTGGCTGGATGCTAGACACAACACTACAGTCCTTCATTACAGACCACACTGCTGGATGCTAGACACAACACTACAGTCCTTCATTATAGACCACTGGCTGGATGCTAGACAACACTACAGTCCTTCATTACAGACCACTGGCTGGATGCTAGACACAACACTACAGTCCTTCATTATAGACCACTGGCTGGATGCTAGACAACACTACAGACCTTCATTATAGACCACTGGCTGGATGCTAGACAACACTACAGTCCTTCATTATAGACCACTGGCTGGATGCTAGACACAACACTACAGTCCTTCATTATAGACCCACTGGCTGGATGCTAGACACAACACTACAGTCCTTCATTACAGACCACTGGCTGGATGCTAGACAACACTACAGTCCTTCATTACAGACCACTGGCTGGATGCTGGACACAACACTACAGTCCTTCATTACAGACCACTGGCTGGATGCTGGACACAACACTACAGTCCTTCATTACAGACCACTGGCTGGATGCTAGACACAACACTACAGTCCCCTTCATTACAGACCCACTGGCTGGATGCTAGACACACACTACAGTCCTTCATTACAGAACACTGGGCCTGGCTACTGATGTACATCAAGCCTCTTCTACAGCAGCTAAATCCCTGGCTGTTTGTTCCGCTGCAGGAAGAGACCATGTTCTCTGGGTTGGAAGGGTGTGATGTCCTATGTGATGTCCTATGTTTCCTGTCCCCTCCTGCCCCCATCTCTCAAATAACAGTAGTTTGGATTCAACGCCAGTTTTTGCAATGGTATTCTGTGATCAAGTGTGACCTAGAGTAACTCGCATGTTTGTGGTGGTATTCTATAATCTAGAGTAACTCACACATGTTTGTGGTGGTATTCTATAATCTAGAGTAACTCACACATGTTTGTGGTGGTATTCTATAATCTAGAGTAACTCACACATGTTTGTGGTGGTATTCTATAATCTAGAGTAACTCACACATGTTTGTGGTGGTATTCTATAATCTAGAGTAACTCACATGTTTGTGGTGGTATTCTATAATCTAGAGTAGCTCACATGTTTGTGGTGGTATTCTATAATCTAGATTAACTCACATGTTTGTGGTGGTATTCTATAATCTAGATTAACTCACATGTTTGTGGTGGTATTTATAAATCTAGATTAACTCACATGTTTGTGGTGGTATTCTATAATCTAGAGCAGTTCACACATGTTTGTGGTGGTATTCTATAATCTAGATTAACTCACACATGTTTGTGGTGGTATTCTATAATCTAGATTAACTCACACATGTTTGTGGTGGTATTCTATAATCTAGATTAACTCACACATGTTTTGTTGTGGTATTCTATAATCTAGAGTAACTCACACATGTTTGTGGTGGTATTCTATAATCTAGAGTAACTCACACATGTTTTTGTGGTGGTATTCTATAATCTAGAGGCAGTTCACACATGTTTGTGGTGGTATTCTATAATCTAGAGTAACTCACACATGTTTGTGGAGGTATTCTATAATCTAGAGTAACTCACACATGTTTGTGGTGGTATTCTATAATCTAGAGCAGTTCACACATGTTTGTGGTGGTATTCTATAATCTAGAGTAACTCACACATGTTTGTGGTGGTATTCTATAATCTAGAGTAACTCACATGTTTGTGGTGGTATTCTATAATCTAGAATTAACTCACATGTTTGTGGTGGTATTTCTATAATCTAGAGTAGTTCACACATGTTTGTGGTGGTATTCTATAATCTAGAGTAACTCACACATGTTTGTGGTGGTATTCTATAATCTAGATTAACTCACACATGTTTGTGGTGGTATTCTATAATCTAGATTAACTCACACATGTTTGTGGTGGTATTCTATAATCTAGAGCAGTTCACACATGTTTGTGGTGGTATTCTTATAATCTAGAGTAGCTCACATGTTTGTGGTGGTATTCTATAATCTAGATTAACTCACATGTTTGTGGTGGTATTCTATAATCTAGATTAACTCACATGTTTGTGGTGGTTTATTCTATAATCTAGATTAAACTCACATGTTTGTGGTGGTATTCTATAATCTAGAGCAGTTCACCACATGTTTGTGGTGGTATTCTATAATCTAGATTAACTCACACATGTTTGTGGTGGTATTCTATAATCTAGATTAACTCACACATGTTTGTGGTGGTATTCTATAATCTAGAGCAGTTCACACATGTTTGTGGTGGTATTCTATAATCTAGAGTAACTCACCACATGTTTGTGGTGGTATTCTATAATCTAGAGTAACTCACACATGTTTGTTGGTGTATTCTATAATCTAGAGCAGTTCACACATGTTTTTGGTGGTATTCTATAATCTAGATTAACTCACACATGTTTGTGGTGGTATTCTATAATCTAGATTAACTCACACATGTTTGTGGTGGTATTCTATAATCTAGAGTAACTCACACATTTTTGTGGTGGTATTCTATAAGTAACTAACACATGTTTGTGGTGGTATTCTATAATCTAGAGTAACTCACACATGTTTGTGGTGGTATTCTATAATCTAGAGTAACTCATCACACATGTTTGTGGTGGTATTCTATAATCTAGATTAACTCACACATGTTTGTGGTGGTATTCTATAATCTAGATTAACTCACACATGTTTGTGGTGGTATTCTATAATAACTCACACATGTTTGTGGTGGTATTCTATAATCTAGAGTAACTCGCACATGTTTGTGATGGTATTCTATAATCTAGATTTAACTCACATGTTTGTGGTGGTATTCTATAATCTAGAGCAGTTCACACATGTTGTGTGGTGGTATTCTATAATCTAGAGCAGTTCACACATGTTTGTGGTGGTATTCTATAATCTAGAGTAACTCACACATGTTGTGGTGGTATTCTATAATCTAGAGCAGTTCACACATGTTTGTGGTGGTATTCTATAATCTAGAGTAACTCACACACCGTTTGTGGTGGTATTCTATAATCTAGGGTAGTAACTCACACATGTTTGTGATGGTATTCTATAATCTAGAGTAACTCACATGTTTGTGGTGGTATTCTATAATCTAGAGCAGTTCACACATGTTTTGTGGTGGTATTCTATAATCTAGAGTAACTCACACACGTTTTTTGGGTGGTATTCTATAATCTAGAGTAACTCACACATGTTTGTGATGGTATTCCGTGATCTAGAGTAACTCACATGTTTGTGGTGGTATTCTATAATCTAGATTAACTCACACATGTTTGTGGTGGTATTCTATAATCTAGATTAACTCACACATGTTTGTGGTGGTATTCTATAATCTAGATTAACTCACACATGTTTGTTTGGTGGTGGTATTCTATAATCTAGATTAACTCACATGTTTTGTGGTGGTATTCTACAATCTAGATAACTCACATGTTTGTGGTGGTATTCTATAATCTAGAGCAGTTCACACATGTTTGTGATGGTATTCCGTGATCTAGAGTAACTCACATGTTTGTGGTGGTATTCTATAATCTAGATTAACTCACACATGTTTGTGGTGGTATTCTATAATCTAGATTAACTCACACATGTTTGTGGTGGTATTCTATAATCTAGCGTAGCTCACATGTTTGTGATGGTATTCCATGATCTAGAGTAACTCACATGTTTATGGTGGTATTCTATAATCTAGAGCAGTTCACACATGTTGTGATGGTGTTCTATAATCTAGAGTAACTCACACATGTTTGTGGTTGGTATTCTATAATCTAGAGTAGCTCACATGTTTGTGGTGGTATTCTATAAATCTAGAGTAACTCACATGTTTGTGGTGGTATTCTATAATCTAGATTAACTCACACATGTTTGTGGTGGTATTCTATAATCTAGAGTAGCTCACACATGTTTGTGATGGTATTCTGTGATCTAGAGTAACTCAAACATGTTTGTGATGGTATTCCGTGATCTAGAGTAACTCACACATGTTTGTGATGGTATTCCGTGATCTAGAGTAGCTCACACGTTTGAGGCTGTAATCCCTGACCAAGGCCCTTCTCCCCTGATTGCTCAGTTTGGCCGGGCGGCCAGCTCTAGGAAGAGTCTTGGTGGTTCCAGACTTCTTCTATTTAAGAATGATGGAGGCCCACTGGGTTTTTGGGGACCTTCAGTGCTGCAGACATTTTTTGGTACCTTTCCCCAGATCTTGTGCTTCGACACAATCCTTGCAAACATTTCTAAAAACCTATTATGGGGTATTGTGTGTAGATTGCACATTTTTATATATATATTTAATCCATTTTAGAATAAGGCTGTAACGTAACAAAATGTGGAAAAAGTCAAGCGGTCTGAATACTTTCCGAAGGCACTGTATATAAAAAAAAGTATATATTGGTTACTGATTAGTATGCTGTTGCATCAAACATTAATTTTACAATCTGCAATGTTTGAATTTCCCACTTAATTTACTGAACAAGTAAATACATGATTGCCGCCAGCCAGCATTCTAAATAGCAGCATTGTGACACCGTATGCCTTTAGACTTAACATGAGAAAATGACAGCCAAAACTAAATAAACATGTCTCCATTAAAGCAAAGCACCACATCATCTGATAGCCTATCGATAGGCAGCCGCGTAGACATCTCCATTTCAGAACCATGGACAGCGATCGGTAGTCTACACTTAGTATGTGGCCCAAACTCCAACTTCGCAGGGGGGTCCAAAGGAAGCTAGAGGAACTCAGGGGGGTCCAAAGAAAGCTAGAGTAACTCAGGGGGGTCCAAAGAAAGCTAGAGGAACTCAGGGGGGTCCAAAGGAAGCTAGAGGAACTCAGGGGGGGTCCAAAGGGAAGCTAGAGGAACTCAGGGGGTCCAAAGGAAGCTAGAGTAACTCAGGGGGTCCAAAGAAAGCTAGAGGAACTCAGGGGGTCCAAAGAAAGCTAGAGGAACTCAGGGGGGTCCAAAGAAAGCTAGAGTAACTCAGGGGGGTCCAAAGAAAGCTAGAGGAACTCAGGGGGTCCAAAGGGAAGCTAGAGGAACTCAGGGGGTCCAAAGAAAGTAGAGTAACTCAGGGGGTCCAAAGGAAGCTAGAGGAACTCAGGGGGTCCAAAGAAAGCTAGAGTAACTCAGGGGGTCCAAAGGAAGCTAGAGGAACTGACACGTGACTTCGCAGGGGGGGTCCAAAGAAAGCTAGAGGAACTCAGGGGGTCCAAAGGAAGCTAGAGGAACTCACACGTGACTTCGCAGGGGGGTCCAAAGAAAGCTAGAGGAACTCAGGGGGTCCAAAGGAAGCTAGAGGAACTCACAGGGGGTCCAAAGACAGCTAGAGGAACTCAGGGGGTCCAAAGGAAGCTAGAGGAACTCAGGGGGTCCAAAGGAAGCTAAGGAACTCAGGGGGTCCAAAGGAAGCTAGAGGAACTCAGGGGGTCCAAAGGAAGCTAGAGGAACTCAGGGGGTCCAAAGGAAGCTAGAGGAACTCAGGGGGTCCAAAGGAAGCTAGAGGAACTCAGGGGGTCCCAAAGGAAGCTAGAGGAACTCAGGGGGTCCAAAGACAGCTAGAGGAACTCAGGGGGGTCCAAAGGAATCTAGAGGAAACTCAGGGGGTCCAAAGGAAGCTAGAGGAACTCAGGGGGTCCAAAGGAAGCTAGAGGAACTCAGGGGGTCCAAAGAAAGCTAGAGGAACTCAGGGGGTCCAAAGGAAGCTAGAGGAACTCAGGGGGTCCAAAGGAAGCTAGAGGAAAACTCAGGGGGTCCAAAGGAAGCTAGAGGAACTCAGGGGGTCCAAAGGAAGCTAGAGGAACTCAGGGGTCCAAAGGAAGCTAGAGGAACTCAGGGGGTCCAAAGGAAGCTAGAGGAACTCAGGGGGTCCAAAGGAAGCTAGAGGAACTCAGGGGGTCCAAAGGAAGCTAGAGGAACTCACACGTGACTTCGCAGGGGGGTCCAAAGAAAGCTAGAGGAACTCAGGGGGTCCAAGAGAAAGCTAGAGGAACTCACACGTGACTTCGCAGGGGGGTCCAAAGAAAGCTAGAGGAACTCAGGGGGTCCAAAGGAAGCTAGAGGAACTCACAGGGGGTCCAAAGAAAGCTAGAGGAACTCAGGGGGTCCAAAGGAAGCTAGAGGAACTCAGGGGGTCCAAAGGAAGCTAGAGGAACTCAGGGGGTCCAAAGGAAGCTAGAGGAACTCAGGGGGTCCAAAGGAAGCTAGAGGAACTCAGGGGTCCAAAGAAAGCTAGAGGAACTCACACGTGACTTCGCAGGGGGGTCCAAAGAAAGCTAGAGGAACTCAGGGGTCCAAAGGAAGCTAGAGGAACTCACAGGGGGTCCAAAGAAAGCTAGAGTAACTCAGGGGGTCCAAAGGAAGCTAGAGGAACTCAGGGGGTCCAAAAGGAAGCTAGAGGAACTCAGGGGGTCCAAAGAAGCTAGAGGAACTCAGGGGGTCCAAAGGAAGCTAGAGGAACTCAGGGGGTCCCAAAGGAAGCTAGAGGAACTCAGGGGGTCCAAAGGAAGCTAGAGGAACTCAGGGGGTCCAAAGGAAGCTAGAGGAACTCAGGGGGTCCAAAGGAAGCTAGAGGAACTCAGGGGGTCCAAAGGAAGCTAGAGGAACTCAGGGGGTCCAAAGGAAGCTAGAGGAACTCAGGGGGTCCAAAGGAAGCTAGAGGAACTCAGGGGGTCCAAAGGAAGCTAGAGGAACTCAGGGGGTCCAAAGAAAGCTAGAGGAACTCACACGTGACTTCGCAGGGGGGTCCAAAGAAAGCTAGAGGAACTCAGGGGGGTCCAAAGAAAGCTAGAGGAACTCACACGTGCTTGTGGTGGTACTCTGTGATTTTGTCCATCAGGGCGTCCTGGTCAGGTATGTACTTGTTGTGAAGAAGGTGCTGAAAACTCTGGACCTCATCAAAGTCCCCGATCTCAGCTGTGGATAGAAGAGAGGAGAGACCGAGAGAGAGAGAAAGATAGGAGAGAGCAGAAAATAGGAGAGAGAGAGAGAGATAGGAGAGAGCAGAAAATAGGAGAGAGAGATAGGAGAGAGAGCAGAAAATAGGAGAGAGCAGAAAATAGGAGAGACAGGAGAGGAGAGAGGAGAGAGACGAGAAGAGAGGAGAGAGAGGAGAGAGGAGAGAGGAGGGATAGAGAGGAGAGAGGAGGGATAGAGAGGAGAGAGGAGGGATAGAGAGGAGAGAGGAGGGATGGAGAGAGGAGAGAGGAGGGATAGAGGAGGAGAGAGGAGGGATAGAGAGGAGAGAGGAGGGATAGAGAGAGAGGAGAGAGGAGAGATAGAGAGAGAGGAGAGAGAAGAGAGGAGGGATAGAGAGGAGAGAGGGAG
>CM072220.1:85712074-85751173 GCA_036851935.1 Coregonus suidteri
CATCCATCTGTTAAAGCTCCATTAATGTTGCCAAGCCATAACACAGCACTCCATCCATCTGTTAAAGCTCCATTAATGTTGCCAAGCCATAACACAGCACTCCATCCATCTGTTAAAGCTCCATTAATGTTGCCAAGCCATAACACAGCACTCCATCCATCTGTTAAAGCTCCATTAATGTTGCCAAGCCATAACACAGCACTCCATCCATCTGTTAAAGCTCCATTAATGTTGCCAAGCCATAACACAGCACTCCATCCATCTGTTAAAGCTCCATTCATGTTGCCAAGCCATAACACAGCACTCCATCCATATGATCTCAGAGTGCTTGTTAAAGCTCCATTAATGTTGCCAAGCCATAACACAGCACTCCATCCATCTGTTAAAGCTCCATTAATGTTGCCAAGCCATAACACAGCACTCCATCCATCTGTTAAAGCTCCATTAATGTTGCCAAGCCATAACACAGCACTCCATCCATCTGTTAAAGCTCCATTAATGTTGCCAAGCCATAACACAGCACTCCATCCATCTGTTAAAGCTCCATTAATGTTGCCAAGCCATAACACAGCACTCCACCCATCTGTTAAAGCTCCATTAATGTTGCCAAGCCATAACACAGCACTCCATCCATCTGTTAAAGCTCCATTAATGTTGCCAAGCCATAACACAGCACTCCATCCATATGATCTCAGAGTGCTTGTTAAAGCTCCATTAATGTTGCCAAGCCATAACACAGCACTCCATCCATCTGTTAAAGCTCCATTAATGTTGCCAAGCCATAACACAGCACTCCATCCATATGATCTCAGAGTGCTTGTTAAAGCTCCATTAATGTTGCCAAGCCATAACACAGCACTCCATCCATCTGTTAAAGCTCCATTAATGTTGCCAAGCCATAACACAGCACTCCATCCATCTGTTAAAGCTCCATTAATGTTGCCAAGCCATAACACAGCACTCCATCCATCTGTTAAAGCTCCATTAATGTTGCCAAGCCATAACACAGCACTCCATCCATCTGTTAAAGCTCCATTAATGTTGCCAAGCCATAACACAGCACTCCATCCATCTGTTAAAGCTCCATTAATGTTGCCAAGCCATAACACAGCACTCCATCCATCTGTTAAAGCTCCATTCATGTTGCCAAGCCATAACACAGCACTCCATCCATCTGTTAAAGCTCCATTAATGTTGCCAAGCCATAACACAGCACTCCATCCATCTGTTAAAGCTCCATTAATGTTGCCAAGCCATAACACAGCACTCCATCCATCTGTTAAAGCTCCATTAATGTTGCCAAGCCATAACACAGCACTCCATCCATCTGTTAAAGCTCCATTAATGTTGCCAAGCCATAACACAGCACTCCATCCATCTGTTAAAGCTCCATTAATGTTGCCAAGCCATAACACAGCACTCCATCCATCTGTTAAAGCTCCATTAATGTTGCCAAGCCATAACACAGCACTCCATCCATATGATCTCAGAGTGCTTGTTAAAGCTCCATTAATGTTGCCAAGCCATAACACAGCACTCCATCCATATGATCTCAGAGTGCTTGTTAAAGCTCCATTAATGTTGCCAAGCCATAACACAGCACTCCATCCATCTGTTAAAGCTCCATTAATGTTGCCAAGCCATAACACAGCACTCCATCCATCTGTTAAAGCTCCATTAAGCGTCGTTCCAGGAGCTGGCTTCTTTCCATCGCTGATCACTAAGAGGTAGAGGTGAAGCTGACAGGTCTGATTAAATCAAACCTCACAGAGCTTTTACAACCACAGGAAGTAGTCTAGTCTCACTGGTCCTACCTGGTCAGGTAAATCTCAGACAGCTACACTACCTACTCAGGTAACCCCAGTTGTGGGTGGGTGTGTGAGTGAGTGAGTGAGTGAGTGAGTGAGTGAGTGAGTGAGTGAGTGAGTGAGTGAGAGAGAGAGAGAGAGGAGCAAGAGAGAGGAGGGAAAATGTTTTGGAATAGTTTTATTCTGTACAGGTTTCCTTCTTTTCACTCTGTCAGCGTCTTCGGAAAGTATTCAGACCCCTTGAATTTTTCCACATTTTGTTACATTACAGCCTTATTCTAAAATTAATTTAATAAATGTTTTTCATCAGCAATCTACACACAATACCCCATAATGACCCAATACCCCATAATGACCCAATACCCCATAATGACAAAGCAAAAACAAGCTTTTAGACATTTTAACAAATGTATTAAAAATAAACAGAAATACCTTATTTACATAAGTATTCAGACCCTTTGCTATGAGTCTCGAAATTGAGCTCAGGTGCATCCTGTTTCCATTGATCATCCTTGAGATGTTTCTACAACTTGATTGGAGTCCATCTGTGGTAATTTCAATTGATTGGACATGATTTGGAAAGGCACACACCTGTCTATATAAGGTCTCACAGTTGACAGCACATGTCAGAGCAAAAAAGGTTGAAGGAATTGTCCGTAGAGCTCCGAGACAGGATTGTGTCGAGGCACAGATCTGGGGAAGGGTACCAAAAAACCTTTCTGTAGCATTGAAGGTCCCCAAGAACAATGGCCTCCATCATTCTTAAATGGAAGAAGTTTGGAACCACCAAGACTCCTCCTAGAGCTGGCCGCCCGGCCAAACTGAGCAATCGGGGGAGAACGGCCTTGGTCAGGGAGGTGACCAAGAACCCGATGTTCCCCTGTGGAGATGGGAGAACCTTCCAGAAGGACAACCATCTCTGCAGCACTCCACCAATCAGGCTTTTAATGGCTTAGTGGCCAGACGGAAGCCAATCCTCAGTAAAAGGCACATGACATTCCGCTTGGAGTTTACCAAAAGGCACCTAAATGACTCTCAGACCATGAGAAACAAGATTCTCTGGTCTGATGAAACCAAGATTGAACTCTTTGGCCTGAATGCCAACAGTCACGTCTGGAGGAAACCTGGCACCATCCCTACGGTGAAGCATGGGTGGCAGCATCATGCTGTGGGGATGTTTTTCAGTGGCAGGGACTGGGAGACTAGTCAGGATCGAGGGAATGATGAATGGAGCAAAGTACAGAGAGATCCTTGATGAAAACCTGCTCCAGAGCGCTCAGGACCTCAGACTGGGGGCGAAGGTTCACCTTCCAACAGGACAACGACCCTAAGCACATAGCCAAGACAACGCAGGAGTGGCTTCGGGACAAGTCTCTGAATGTCCTTGAGTGGCCCAGCCAGAGCCCGGACTTGAACCCGATCTTACATCTCTGGAGAGACCTGACAATAGCGATGCAACGACGCTCCCCATCCAACCTGACAGAGCTTGAGAGGATCTGCAGAGAAGAACGGGAGAAACTCCCCAAATACAGGTGTGCCAAGCTTGTAGCGTCATACCCAAGAATACTCGAGGCTGTAATCGCTGCCAAAGGTGCTTCAACAAAGTACTGAGTAAAGGGTCTGAGTACTTAAGTAAATGTGATATTTCATAAATTTATTTTTACTTTTTTAAACAATTTTCTAAAAACCTGTTTTTGCGTTGTCATTATGGGGTATTGTGTGTAGATTGATGAGGGATTTTTTTTTTAATAAGGCTGTAACTTAACAAAATGTGGAAAAAGTCAAGGGGTCTGAATACTTTCAAATGCACTGTAGGTTAGTATTGTGGAGTAACTACAATGTTGTTGATCCATCCTCAGTTTTCTCCTATCACAGTATTGACTGTGTGTATTGATACACCATCCAAAATGTAATTAATAAATTCACCATACTCAAAGATATATTTAATGTCAGCTTTTTAATTTTTACCCATCTACCAATAGGAGCCCTTCTTTGCGAGGCATTGGAAAACCTCCCTGGTCTTTGGAAAACCTCCCTGGTCTTTGGAAAACCTCCCTGGTCTTTGGAAAACCTCCCTGGTCTTTGGAAAATCTCCCTGGTCTTGGAAAATCTCCCTGGTCTTTGTGGTTGAAGCTGTGTTTTGAAATGCACTGCTTGACTGAGGGACCTACCAGATAGTTGTATGTGTCGGGTACAGAGATGAGGTAGTCATTCAAAAATCATGTTAAACACTATTATTGCACACAAACATTGTCCAAGACATTTCAGATTTTAATGCATTTTATTCTAAAAACATAATTCATAACAAGTGTGTCTTGTCCATCAACAGCAGGTTACACTGTGTCTTGTCCCTCAACAGCAGGTTACACTGTCTCTTGTCCCTCAACAGCAGGTTACACTGTGTCTTGTCCCTCAACAGTAGGTTACACTGTGTCTCTCAACAGTAGGTTACACTGTGTCTTGTCCCTCAACAGCAGGTTACACTGTGTCTTGTCCCTCAACAGCAGGTTACACTGTGTCTTGTCCCTCAACAGCAGGTTACACTGTGTCTTGTCCCTCAACAGCAGGTTACACTGTGTCTTGTCCCTCAACAGCAGGTTACACTGTGTAGTGTCCCTCAACAGCAGGTTACACTGTGTCTTGTCCCTCAACAGCAGGTTACACTGTGTCTTGTCCCTCAACAGTAGGTTACACTGTGTCTTGTCCCTCAACAGCAGGTTACACTGTGTCTTGTCCCTCAACAGCAGGTTTACACTGTGTCTTGTCCCTCAACAGCAGGTTTACACTGTGTCTCTCAACAGTAGGTTACACTGTGTCTTGTCCCTCAACAGCAGGTTACACTGTGTCTTGTCCCTCAACAGCAGGTTACACTGTGTCTTGTCCCTCAACAGCAGGTTACACTGTGTCTTGTCCCTCAACAGCAGGTTACACTGTGTCTTGTCCCTCAACAGCAGGTTACACTGTGTCTTGTCCCTCAACAGCAGGTTACACTGTGTCTTGTCCCTCAACAGCAGGTTACACTGTGTCTTGTCCCTCAACAGCAGGTTACACTGTGTCTTGTCCCTCAACAGCAGGTTACACTGTGTCTTGTCCCTCAACAGCAGGTTACAATGTGTCTTGTCCCTCAACAGCAGGTTACACTGTGTCTTGTCCCTCAACAGCAGGTTACACTGTGTCTTGTCCCTCAACAGCAGGTTACACTGTGTAGTGTCCTCAACAGCAGGTTACACTGTGTCTCTCAAACAGCAGGTTACACTGTGTCTTGTCCCTCAACAGTAGGTTACACTGTGTCTTGTCCCTCAACAGTAGGTTACACTGTGTCCCTCAACAGCAGGTTACACTGTGTCTCTCAACAGCAGGTTACACTGTGTCTTGTCCCTCAACAGTAGGTTACACTGTGTCTTGTCCCTCAACAGCAGGTTACACTGTGTCTTGTCCCTCAACAGTAGGTTACACTGTGTCTTGTCCCTCAACAGCAGGTTACACTGTGTCCCTCAACAGCAGGTTACACTGTGTCTTGTCCCTCAACAGCAGGTTACACTGTGTCTTGTCCCTCAACAGCAGGTTACACTGTGTCTCTCAACAGTAGGTTACACTGTGTCTTGTCCATCAACAGCAGGTTACACTGTGTATTGTCCCTCAACAGTAGGTTACACTGTGTCTTGTCCCTCAACAGTAGGTTACACTGTGTCTTGTCCCTCAACAGTAGGTTACACTGTGTCTTGTCCATCAACAGCAGGTTACACTGTGTCTTGTCCCCTCAACAGTAGGTTACACTGTGTCTTGTCCCTCAACAGTAGGTTACACTGTGTCTGTCCCTCAACAGTAGGTTACACTGTGTCTTGTCCCTCAACAGTAGGTTACACTGTGTCTTGTCCCTCAACAGCAGGTTACACTGTGTCTTGTCCCTCAACAGCAGGTTACACTGTGTCTTGTCCCTCAACAGCAGGTTACACTGTGTCTCTCAACAGTAGGTTACACTGTGTCTTGTCCCTCAACAGCAGGTTACACTGTGTCTTGTCCCTCAACAGCAGGTTACACTGTGTCTTGTCCCTCAACAGTAGGTTACACTGTGTCTTGTCCCTCAACAGCAGGTTACACTGTGTATTGTCCCTCAACAGTAGGTTACACTGTGTCTTGTCCCTCAACAGTAGGTTACACTGTGTCTTGTCCCTCAACAGCAGGTTACACTGTGTCCCTCAACAGTAGGTTACACTGTGTCTTGTCCCTCAACAGCAGGTTACACTGTGTCTCTCAACAGTAGGTTACACTGTGTCTTGTCCCTCAACAGCAGGTTACACTGTGTCTTGTCCCTCAACAGCAGGTTACACTGTGTAGTGTCCCTCAACAGCAGGTTACACTGTGTCTCTCAACAGCAGGTTACACTGTGTAGTGTCCCTCAACAGTAGGTTACACTGTGTCTTGTCCCTCAACAGTAGGTTACACTGTGTCTTGTCCCTCAACAGCAGGTTACACTGTGTCTTGTCCCTCAACAGCAGGTTACACTGTGTCTTGTCCCTCAACAGCAGGTTACACTGTGTCTTGTCCCTCAACAGCAGGTTACAATGTGTCTTGTCCCTCAACAGCAGGTTACACTGTGTCTTGTCCCTCAACAGCAGGTTACACTGTGTCTCTCAACAGCAGGTTACACTGTGTCTTGTCCCTCAACAGTAGGTTACACTGTGTCTTGTCCCTCAACAGCAGGTTACACTGTGTGTCCTCAACAGTAGGTTATACTGTGTCTGTCCCTCAACAGCAGGTTACACTGTGTCCCTCAACAGCAGGTTACACTGTGTCTTGTCCCTCAACAGCAGGTTACACTGTGTCTCTCAACAGTAGGTTACACTGTGTCTTGTCCCTCAACAGCAGGTTACACTGTGTCTCTCAACAGTAGGTTACACTGTGTCTTGTCCATCAACAGCAGGTTACACTGTGTATTGTCCCTCAACAGTAGGTTACACTGTGTCTTGTCCATCAACAGCAGGTTACACTGTGTATTGTCCCTCAACAGTAGGTTACACTGTGTCTTGTCCCTCAACAGCAGGTTACACTGTGTCCCCTCAACAGCAGGTTACACTGTGTCTTGTCCCTCAACAGCAGGTTACACTGTGTCTTGTCCTCTCAACAGTAGGTTACACCTTGTCTTGTCCCTCAACAGCAGGTTACACTGTGTCTCTCAACAGTAGGTTACACTGTGTCTTGTCCCTCAACAGCAGGTTACACTGTGTCTTGTCCCTCAACAGCAGGTTACATTGTGTCTTGTCCCTCAACAGTAGGTTACACTGTGTCTTGTCCCTCAACAGCAGGTTACACTGTGTCTTGTCCCTCAACAGCAGGTTACACTGTGTCTTGTCCCTCAACAGCAGGTTACACTGTGTAGTGTCCCTCAACAGCAGGTTACACTGTGTCTCTCAACAGCAGGTTACACTGTGTCTTGTCCCTCAACTACAGGTTACACTGTGTCTTGTCCCTCAACAGTAGGTTACACTGTGTCTTGTCCTCAACAGCAGGTTACACTGTGTCCCTCAACAGCAGGTTACACTGTGTCTTGTCCCTCAACAGCAGGTTACACTGTGTCTTGTCCCTCAACAGCAGGTTACACTGTGTCTCTCAACAGTAGGTTACACTGTGTCTTGTCCCTCAACAGCAGGTTACACTGTGTCTTGTCCCTCAACAGCAGGTTACATTGTGTCTTGTCCCTCAACAGTAGGTTACACTGTGTCTTGTCCCTCAACAGCAGGTTACACTGTGTCTTGTCCCTCAACAGCAGGTTACACTGTTGTCTTGTCCCTCAACAGTAGGTTACACTGTGTCTTGTCCCTCAACAGCAGGTTACACTGTGTCTTGTCCCTCAACAGCAGGTTACACTGTGTCTCTCAACAGCAGGTTACACTGTGTCTTGTCCCTCAACAGCAGGTTACACTGTGTCTTGTCCCTCAACAGCAGGTTACACTGTGTCTTGTCCCTCAACAGCAGGTTACACTGTGTCTTGTCCTCAACAGCAGGTTACACTGTGTCTTGTCCCTCAACAGCATGTTACACTGTGTCCCCTCTTCTCTTGTTAAGGATATATTGACTCCTGTTAGAACTGCTGGAGATACAAACACAGGAAGAGCTTTCTGACCACTTCCGGTTACTGTTTTGTTTTGGCGTCTGAGTTCTAGGACCATGCTGGACTCATGACAGATTCACCACTTTAAAACATCAGGAAAGAAAAGCATTGGAATTCTATAGAATGTTGAAGTTCTATTCCCTTTTCTGGTTCAGAACGTGTTTTCTGTGAAGAAGAAGACTTGTCCAGTCTTACCGTAAGTTATGGTTCAGAACGTGTTTTCTGTGAAGAAGAAGAAGACTTGTCCAGTCTTACCGTGTCAGCTCCTCCTGCAGCTGGGTGTGGTCAGGAGGGAAGAACTTCACCACAAACCGAAGGATGGTGTTCTTAGGGCCTGTGGGGAGAGAGAGAGAGAGCATCATCTGACAACTACTGTAGGTAAAAAGGGTTAACCTCATAGTACTATATTCCACTAGTCCTATAAAGGGTGGTCCTCTCAGTACTATAAAGGGTGGTCCTCTCAGTACTATAAAGGGTGGTCCTCTCAGTACTATAAAGGGTGGTCCTCTCAGTACTATAAAGGGTGGTCCTCTCAGTACTATAAAGGGTGGTCCTCTCAGTACTATAAAGGGTGGTCCTCTCAGTACTATAAAGGGTGGTCCTCTCAGTACTATAAAGGGTGGTCCTCTCAGTACTATAAAGGGTGGTCCTCTCAGTCCTATAAAGGGTGGTCCTCTCAGTCCTATAAAGGGTGGTCCTCTCAGTACTATAAAGGGTGGTCCTCTCAGTACTATAAAGGGTGGTCCTCTCAGTACTATAAAGGGTGTGTCCTCTCAGTCCTATAAAGGGTGGTCCTCTCAGTACTATAAAGGGTGGTCCTCTCAGTACTATAAAGGGTGGTCCTCTCAGTACTATAAAGGGTGGTCCTCTCAGTACTATAAAGGGTGGTCCTCTCAGTACTATAAAGGGTGGTCCTCTCAGTACTATAAAGGGTGGTCCTCTCAGTACTATAAAGGGTGGTCCTCTCAGTACTATAAAGGGTGGTCCTCTCAGTACTATAAAGGGTGGTCCTCTCAGTACTATAAAGGGTGGTCCTCTCAGTACTATAAAGGGTGGTCCTCTCAGTCCTATAAAGGGTGGTCCTCTCAGTCCTATAAAGGGTGGTCCTCTCAGTACTATATTCCACTAGTACTATAAAGGGTGGTCCTCTCAGTACTATAAAGGGTGGTCCTCTCAGTACTATAAAGGGTGGTCCTCTCAGTACTATATTCCACTAGTACTATAAAGGGTGGTCCTCTCAGTACTATAAAGGGTGGTCCTCTCAGTACTATAAAGGGTGGTCCTCTCAGTACTATAAAGGGTGGGTCCTCTCAGTACTATAAAGGGTGGTCCTCTCAGCACTATAAAGGGTGGTCCTCTCAGTACTATAAAGGGTGGTCCTCTCAGTACTATAAAGGGTGGTCCTCTCAGTACTATAAAGGGTGGTCCTCTCAGTCCTATAAAGGGTGGTCCTCTCAGTACTATATTCCACTAGTACTATAAAGGGTGGTCCTCTCAGTACTATAAAGGGTGGTCCTCTCAGTACTATAAAGGGTGGTCCTCTCAGTCCTATAAAGGGTGGTCCTCTCAGTACTATAAAGGGTGGTCCTCTCAGTACTATAAAGGGGTGGTCCTCTCAGTACTATAAAGGGTGGTCCTCTCAGTACTATAAAGGGTGGTCCTCTCAGTACTATAAAGGGTGGTCCTCTCAGTACTATAAAGGGTGGTCCTCTCAGTACTATAAAGGGTGGTCCTCTCAGTGTACTATAAAGGGTGGTCCTCAGTACTATAAAGGGTGGTTCTCTCAGTACTATAAAGGGTGGTCCTCTCAGTTACTATAAAGGGTGGTCCTCTCAGTACTATAAAGGGTGGTCCTCTCAGTCCTATAAAGGGTGGTCCTCTCTCAGTACTATAAAGGGTGGTCCTCTCAGTACTATAAAGGGCGGTCCTCTCAGTACTATAAAGGGTGGTCCTCTCAGTACTATAAAGGGTGGTCCTCTCAGTACTATAAAGGGTGGTCCTCTCAGTACTATAAAGGGTGGTCCTCTCAGTACTATAAAGGGTGGTCCTCTCAGTACTATATTCCACTAGTACTATAAAGGGTGGTCCTCTCAGTACTATAAAGGGTGGTCCTCTCAGTACTATAAAGGGGTGGTCCTCTCAGTACTATAAAGGGTGGTCCTCTCAGTACTATAAAGGGTGTCCTCTCAGTCCCTATAAAGGGTGGTCCTCTCAGTCCTATAAAGGGTGGTCCTCTCAGTACTATAAAGGGTGGTCCTCTCAGTACTATATTCAACTAGTACTATAAAGGGTGGTCCTCTCAGTACTATAAAGGGTGGTCCTCTCAGTACTATAAAGGGTGGTCCTCTCAGTACTATAAAGGGTGTGTCCTCTCAGTACTATAAAAGGGTGGTCCTCTGTACTATAAAGGGTGGTCCTCTCAGTACTATAAAGGGTGGTCCTCTCAGTCCTATAAAGGGTGGTCCTCTCAGTACTATAAAGGGTGGTCCTCTCAGTCCTATAAAGGGTGGTCCTCTCAGTCCTATAAAGGGTGGTCCTCTCAGTCCTATAAAGGGTGGTCCTCTCAGTACTATAAAGGGTGGTCCTCTCAGTACTATAAAGGGTGGTCCTCTCAGTACTATAAAGGGTGGTCCTCTCAGTACTATAAAGGGTGGTCCTCTCAGTACTATAAAGGGTGGTCCTCTCAGTTATAAGTACTGGTCCTCTCAGTACTACAAAGTGGTGTCCTCTCAGTACTATAAAGGGTGGTTCCTCTCAGTACTATAAAGGGTGGTCCTCTCAGTACTATAAAGGGTGGTCCTCTCAGTCCTATAAAGGGGTGGTCCTCTCAGTACTATAAAGGGGTGGTCCTTCAGTACTATAAAGGGTGGTCCTCTCAGTCCTATAAAGGGGGTCCCTCTCAGTCCTATAAAGGGTGGTCCTCTCAGTACTATATTCCACTAGTACTATAAGGGTGGTCCTCTCAGTACTATATTCCACTAGTTACTATAAAGGGTGGTCCTCTCAGTACTATAAAGGGTGGGTCCTCTCAGTACTATAAAGGGTGGTCCTCTCAGTACTATATTCCACTACTCTATAAAGGGTGGTCCTCTCAGTACTATAAAGGGGTTGTCCTCTCAGTACTATAAAGGGTGGTCCTCTCAGTACTATAAAGGGTGGTCCTCACAGTACTATAAAGGGTGGTCCCTCTAAGTACTATAAAGGGTGGTCCTCTCAGTACTATAAAGGGTGGTCCTCTCAGTACTATAAAGGGTGGTCCTCTCAGTACTATAAAGGTGGTCCTCTCAGTCCTATAAAGGGTGGTCCTCTCAGTACTATAAAGGGTTGTCCTCTCAGTACTATAAAGGGTGGTCCTCAGTACTATAAAGGGTGGTTCTCTCAGTACTATAAAGGGTGGTCCTCTCAGTACTATAAAGGGTGGTCCTCTCAGTACTATAAAGGGTGGTCCTCTCAGTCCTATAAAGGGTGGTCCTCTCAGTACTATAAAAGGGTGGTCCTCTCAGTACTATAAAGGGTGGTCCTCTCAGTACTATAAAGGGTGGTCCTCTCAGTACTATAAAGGGTGGTCCTCAGTACTATAAAGGGTGGTCCTCTCAGTACTATAAAGGGTGGTCCTCTCAGTACTATAAAGGGTGGTCCTCTCAGTACTATAAAGGGTGGTCCTCTCAGTACTATATTCCACTAGTACTATAAAGGGTGGTCCTCTCAGTACTATAAAGGGTGGTCCTCTCAGTACTATAAAGGGTGGTCCTCTCAGTACTATAAAGGGTGGTCCTCTCAGTACTATAAAGGTGGTCCTCTCAGTCCTATAAAGGGTGGTCCTCTCAGTACTATAAAGGGTGGTCCTCTCAGTACTATAAAGGGTGGTCCTCTCAGTACTATAAAGGGTGGTCCTCTCAGTACTATAAAGGGTGGTCCTCTGTACTATAAAGGTGGTCCTCTCAGTACTATAAAGGGTGGTCCTCTCAGTACTATAAAGGGTGGTCCTCTCAGTCCTATAAAGGGTGGTCCTCTCAGTCCTAATAAAGGGTGGTCCTCTCAGTACTATAAAGGGTGGTCCTCTCAGTACTATAAAGGGTGGTCCTCTCAGTACTATAAAGGGTGGTCCTCTCAGTACTATAAAGGTGGGTCCTCTCAGTACTATAAAGGGTGGTCCTCTCAGTACTATATTCCACTAGTCCCTATAAAGGGTGGTCCTCTCAGTACTATATTCCACTAGTACTATAAAGGGTGGTCCTCTCAGTACTATATTCCACTAGTACTATAAAGGGTGGTCCTCTCAGTACTATAAAGGGGTGGTCCTCTCAGTACTATAAAGGGTGGTCCTCTCAGTACTATATTCCACTAGTACTATAAAGGGTGGTCCTCTCAGTACTATAAAGGGTGGTCCTCTCAGTACTATAAAGGGTGGTCCTCTCAGTACTAAAAGGGTGGTCCTCTCAGTACTATAAAGGGTGGTCCTCTCAGTACTAAAAGGGTGGTCCTCTCAGTACTATAAAGGGTGGTCCTCTCAGTACTATAAAGGGTGGTCCTCTCAGTACTATAAAGGGTGGTCCTCTCAGTACTATAAAGGGTGGTCTCTCAGTACTATAAAGGGGTGGTCCTCTCAGTACTATAAAGGGTGGTCCTCTCAGTACTATAAAGGGTGGTCCTCTCAGTACTATAAAGGGTGGTCCTCTCAGTACTATAAAGGGTGTGTCCTCTCAGTCCTATAAAGGGTGTGGTCCTCTCAGTCCTATAAAGGGTGGTCCTCTCAGTACTATATTCCACTAGTACTATAAAGGGTGGTCCTCTCAGTACTATATTCCACTAGTAGTATAAGGGGTGGTCCTCTCAGTACTATAAAGGGTGGTCCTCTCAGTACTATAAGGGTGGTCCTCTCAGTACTATATTCCACTAGTACTATAAAGGGTGGTCCTCTCAGTACTATAAAGGGTGGTCCTCTCAGTACTATAAAGGGTGGTCCTCTCAGTACTATAAAGGGTGGTCCTCTCAGTACTATAAAGGGTGGTCCTCTCAATACTATAAAGGGTGGTCCTCTCAGTACTATAAAGGGTGGTCCTCTCAGTACTATAAAGGGTGGTCCTCCTCAGTCCTATAAAGGTGGTCCTCTCAGTACTATATTCCACTAGTACTATAAGGGTGGTCCTCTCAGTACTATAAAGGGTGGTCCTCTCAGTACTATAAAGGGTGGTCCTCTCAGTACTATAAAGGGTGGTCCTCTCAGTACTATAAAGGGTGGTCCTCTCAGTACTATAAAGGGTGGTCCTCTCAGTACTATAAAGGGTGGTCCTCTCAGTACTATAAAGGGTGGTCCTCTCAGTACTATAAAGGGTGGTCCTCTCAGTCCTATAAAGGGTGGTCCTCTCAGTACTATAAAGGGTGGTCCTCTCAGTACTATAAAGGGTGGTCCTCTCAGTACTATAAAGGGTGGTTCCTCTCAGTACTATAAAGGGTGGTCCTCTCAGTACTATAAAGGGTGGTCCTCTCAGTACTATAAAGGGGTGGTCCTCTCAGTCCTATAAAGGGTGGTCCTCTCAGTACTATAAAGGGTGGTCCTCTCAGTACTATAAAGGGTGGTCCTCTCAGTACTATAAAGGGTGGTCCTCTCAGTACTATAAAGGGTGGTCCTCTCAGTACTATAAAGGGTGGTCCTCTCAGTACTATAAAGGGTGGTCCTCTCAGTACTATAAAGGGTGGTCCTCTCAGTACTATATTCCACTAGTACTATAAAGGGTGGTCCTCTCAGTACTATAAAGGGTGGTCCTCTCAGTACTATAAAGGGTGGTCCTCTCAGTACTATAAAGGGTGGTCCTCTCAGTACTATAAAGGGTGGTCCTCTCAGTCTATAAAGGGTGGTCCTCTCAGTCCTATAAAGGGTGGTCCTCTCAGTACTATAAAGGGTGGTCCTCTCAGTACTATATTCAACTAGTACTATAAAGGGTGGTCCTCTCAGTACTATAAAGGGGTGGTCCTCTCAGTACTATAAAGGGTGGTCCTCTCAGTACTATAAAGGGTGGTCCTCTGTACTATAAAGGGTGGTCCTCTCAGTACTATAAAGGGTGGTCCTCTCAGTCCTATAAAGGGTGGTCCTCTCAGTACTATAAAGGGTGGTCCTCTCAGTACTATAAAGGGTGGTCCTCTCAGTCCTATAAAGGGTGGGTCCTCTCAGTCCTATAAAGGGTGGTTCCTCTCAGTACTATAAAGGGTGGTCCTCTCAGTACTATAAAGGGGTGGTCCTCTCAGTACTATAAAGGGTGGTCCTCTCAGTACTATAAAGGGTGGTCCTCTCAGTACTATAAAGGGTGGTCCTCTCAGTACTATAAAGGGTGGTCCTCTCGTACTATAAAGGGTGGTCCTCTCAGTACTACAAAGGGTGGTCCTCTCAGTACTATAAAGGGTGGTCCTCTCAGTACTATAAAGGGTGGTCCTCTCAGTACTATAAAGGGTGGTCCTCTCAGTCCTATAAAAGGGTGGTCCTTCAGTACTATAAAGGGTGGTCCTCTCAGTACTATAAAGGGTGGTCCTCTCAGTCCTATAAAGGGTGGTCCTCTCAGTCCTATAAAGGGTGGTCCTCTCAGTACTAGTACTATAAAGGGTGGTCCTCTCAGTACTATCCACTAGTACTAGGGTGGTCCTCTCAGTACTATAAAGGGTGTCCTCTCAGTACTATAAAGGGTGGTCCTCTCAGTACTATATTCCAACTAGTACTATAAAGGGTGGTCCTCTCAGTACTATAAAGGGTGGTCCTCTCAGTACTATAAAGGGTGGGTCTCTCAGTACTATAAAGGGTGGTCCTCTCAGTACTATAAAGGGTGGTCCTCTCAGTACTATAAAGGGTGGTCCTCTCAGTACTATAAAGGGTGGTCCTCTCAGTAATATAAAGGGTGGTCCTCTCAGTACTATAAAGGGTGGTCCTCTCAGTCCTATAAAGGGTGGTCCTCTCAGTACTATAAAGGGTTGTCCTCTCAGTACTATAAAGGGTGGTCCTCTCAGTACTATAAAGGGTGGTCCTCTCAGTACTATAAAGGGTGGTCCTCTCAGTACTATAAAGGGTGGTCCTCAGTACTATAAAGGGTGGTCCTCTCAGTCCTATAAAGGGTGGTCCTCTCAGTACTATAAAGGGTGGTCCTCTCAGTACTATAAAGGGTGGTCCTCTCAGTACTATAAAGGGTGGTCCTCTCAGTACTATAAAGGGTGGTCCTCTCAGTACTATAAAGGGTGGTCCTCCAGTCATAAAGGGTGGTCCTCTCAGTACTATAAAGGGTGGTCCTCTCAGTACTATAAAGGGTGGTCCTCTCAGTACTATATCACTAGTACTATAAAGGGTGGTCCTCTCAGTACTATAAAGGGTGGTCCTCTCAGTACTATAAAGGGTGGTCCTCTCAGTACTATAAAGGGTGGTCCTCTCAGTACTATAAAGGGTGGTCCTCTCAGTCCTATAAAGGTGGTCCTCTCAGTACTATAAAGGGTGGTCCTCTCAGTACTATAAAGGGTGGTCCTCTCAGTACTATAAAGGGTGGTCCTCTCAGTACTATAAAGGGTGGTCCTCTCAGTACTATAAAGGGTGGTCCTCTCAGTACTATAAAGGGTGGTCCTCTCAGTACTATAAAGGGTGGTCCTCTCAGTCCTATAAAGGGTGGTCCTCTCAGTCCTATAAAGGGTGGTCTCTAGTAATAAAGGTGGTCCTCTCAGTACTATAAAGGGTGGTCCTCTCAGTACTATAAAGGGTGGTCCTCTCAGTACTATAAAGGGTGGTCCTCGTCAGTACTATAAAGGGTGGTCCTCTCAGTATATTCCACTAGTCTATAAAGGGTGGTCCTCTCAGTACTATATTCCACTAGTACTATAAAGGGTGGTCCTCTCAGTACTATATTCCACTAGTATATAAAAGGGTGGTCCTCTCAGTACTTATAAAGGGTGGTCCTCTCAGTACTATAAAGGGTGGTACTCAGTACTATATTCCACTAGTACTATAAAGGGTGGTCCTCTCAGTACTCAGGGTGGTCCTCTCAGTATAAAGGGTGGTCCTCTCAGTACTATAAAGGGTGGTCCTCTCAGTACTATAAAGGGTGGTCCTCTCAGTACTATAAAGGGTGGTCCTCTCAGTACTATAAAGGGTGGTCCCTCTCAGTACTAGTAAAGGGGTGGTCCCTCTCAGTACTATAAAGGGTGGTCCTCTCTGTTACTATAAAGGGTGGTCCTCTCCAGTATAAAGGGTGGTCCTCTCAGTACTATAAAGGGTGGTCCTCTCAGTACTATAAAGGGTGGTCCTCTCAGTACTATAAAGGGTGGTCCTCTCAGTACTATAAAGGGTGGTCCTCTCAGTACTATAAAGGGTGGTCCTCTCAGTACTATAAAGGGTGGTCCTCTCAGTACTATAAAGGGTGGTCTCTCAGTACTATAAAGGTGTGGTCCTCTCAGTACTAATAAAGGGTGGTCCTCTCAGTACTATAAAGGGTGGTCCTCTCAGTACTATAAAGGGTGGTCCTCTCAGTACTATAAAGGGTGGTCCTCTCAGTACTATAAAGGGTGGTCCTCTCAGTACTCACGTTTGATCTGTTTCAGGGTGGGCTTCAGCAGGTCTAACCACACCTACAGGAACAGACAGACAACAATACGCTTTAGAAATACTTTATTAACACTTCAGAAACCTTTAGAAACAGAACCACAGAATAGCAGAACTAGAGCCTGCCTCTAACACAGCTGAGACTGGATGGCTCTTCGTGTTTTGTGTGTGTGTTATAAAGAACACAGTGCTGCCGTCTGACCATCATCCTCCCCCCCCCCCCTGGGTAATTAGTTAGTTATAAAGAACACAGTGCTGCTGTCTCACCATCATCCTCCTGGGGTTAATTAGTTAGTTATAAAGAACACAGTGCTGCCGTCTCACCAATCATCCTCCTGGGTTTCATTAGTTAGTTATAAAGAACACAGTGCTGCCGTCTCACCATCATCCTCCTGGGGTTAATTAGTTAGTTATAAAGAACACAGTGCTGCCGTCTGACCATCATCCTCCTGGGGTTAATTAGTTAGTTATAAAGAACACAGTGCTGCTGTCTGACCATCATCCTCCTGGGTTAATTAGTTAGTTATAAAGAACACAGTGCTGCCGTCTGACCATCATCTCCCTGGGGTTAATTAGTTAGTTATAAAGAACACAGTGCTGCCGTCTCACCATCATCCTCCTGGGGTTAATTAGTTAGTTATAAAGGAAACACAGTGCTGCTGTCTGACCATCATCCTCCTGGGGTTAATTAGTTAGTTATAAAGAACACAGTGCTGCCGTCTGACCATCATCCTCTGGGGTTAATTAGTTAGTTATAAAGAACACAGTGCTGCCGTCTCACCATCATCCTCCTGGGGTTAATTAGTTAGTTATAAAGAACACAGTGCTGCTGTCTGACCATCATCCTCCTGGGGTTAATTAGTTAGTTATAAAGAACACAGTGCTGCCGTCTCACCATCATCCTCCTGGGGTTAATTAGTTAGTTATAAAGAACACAGTGCTGCCGTCTCACCATCATCCTCCTGGGGTTAATTAGTTAGTTATAAAGAACACAGTGCTGCTGTCTGACCATCATCCTCCTGGGGTTAATTAGTTAGTTATAAAGAACACAGTGCTAACGTCTCACCATCATCCTCCTGGGGTTAATTAGTTAGTTATAAAGAACACAGTGCTGCCGTCCTGACCATCATCCTCCTGGGGTTAATTAGTTAGTTATAAAGAAACACAGTGCTAACGTCTCCACCATCATCTCCTGGGGTTAATTAGTTAGTTATAAAGAAACACAGTGCTGCCGTTGAACATCTGACCATCATCCTCCTGGGGTTAATTAGTTAGTTATAAAGAACACAGTGCTAACGTCTCACCATCATCCTCCTGGGGTTAATTAGTTAGTTATAAAGAACACAGTGCTGCCGTTGACCATCATCCTCATGGGGTTAATTAGTTAGTTATAAAGAACACAGTGCTGCCGTCTGACCATCATCCTCCTGGGGTTAATTAGTTAGTTATAAAGAAACACAGTGCTGCCGTCTGACCATCATCCTCCTGGGTTAATTAGTTAGTTATAAAGAACACAGTGCTGCCGTCTCACCATCATCCTCCTGGGGTTAATTAGTTAGTTATAAAGAAACACAGTGCTGCTGTCTCACCATCATCCTCCTGGGGTTAATTAGTTAGTTATAAAGAAACACAGTGCTGCCGTCTGACCATCATCCTCCTGGGTTAATTAGTTAGTTATAAAGAAACACAGTGCTGCTGTCTCACCATCATCCTCCTGGGGTTAATTAGTTAGTTATAAAGAACACAGTGCTGCCGTCTGACCATCATCCTCCTGGGGTTAATTAGTTAGTTATAAAGAACACAGTGCTGCCGTCTGACCATCATCCTCCTGGGGTTAATTAGTTAGTTATAAAGAACACAGTGCTGCCGTCTGACCATCATCCTCCTGGGGTTAATTAGTTAGTTATAAAGAACACAGTGCTGCCGTCTGACCATCATCCTCCTGGGGTTAATTAGTTAGTTATAAAGAACACAGTGCTGCCGTCTCACCATCATCATCCTCCTGGGGTTAATTAGTTAGTTATAAAGAACACAGTGCTGCCGTCTGACCATCATCCTCCTGGGGTTAATTAGTTAGTTATAAAGAACACACAGTGCTGCCGTCTGACCATCATCCTCCTGGGGTAATTAGTTAGTTATAAAGAACACAGTGCTAACGTCTCACCATCATCCTCCTGGGGTTAATTAGTTAGTTATAAAGAACACAGTGCTGCCGTCTCACCATCATCCTCCTGGGGTTAATTAGTTAGTTATAAAGAACACAGTGCTGCCGTCTCACCATCATCCTCCTGGGGTTAATTAGTAGTTATAAAGAACACAGTGCTGCCGTCTCACCATCATCCTCCTGGGGTTAATTAGTTAGTTATAAAGAAACACAGTGCTGCCGTCTGACCATCATCCCTCCTGGGGTTAATTAGTTAGTTATAAAGAACACAGTGCTGCTGTCTGACCATCATCCTCCTGGGGTTAATTAGTTAGTTATAAAGAACACAGTGCTGCCGTCTGACCATCATCCTCCTGGGGTTAATTAGTTAGTTATAAAGAACACAGTGCTGCCCTCAATCTGACCATCATCCTCTGGGGTTAATTAGTTAGTTATAAAGAACACAGTGCTACCGTCTCACCATCATCCTCCTGGGGTTAATTAGTTAGTTATAAAGAACACAGTGCTGCCGTCTGACCATCATCCTCCTGGGGTTAATTAGTTAGTTATAAAGAACACAGTGCTGCCGTCTGACATCATCCTCCTGGGGTTAATTAGTTAGTTATAAAGAACACAGTGCTGCCGTCTGACCATCATCCTCCTGGGTTTAATTAGTTAGTTATAAAGAACACAGTGCTGCTGTCTCACCATCATCCTCCTGGGGTTAATTAGTTAGTTATAAAGAACACACAGTGCTGCCGTCTCACCATCATCCTCCTGGGGTTAATTAGTTAGTTACAAAGAACACAGTGCTGCCGTCTGACCATCATCCTCCTGGGGTTAATTAGTTAGTTATAAAGAACACAGTGCTGCCGTCTCACCATCATCCTCCTGGGGTTAATTAGTTAGTTATAAAGAACACAGTTGCTGCCGTCTCACCATCATCCTCCTGGGGTTAATTAGTTAGTTATAAAGAACACAGTGCTGCTGTCTGACCATCATCCTCCTGGGGTTAATTAGTTAGTTATAAAGAAACACAGTGCTGCCGTCTGACCATCATCCTCCTGGGGGTTAATTAGTTAGTTATAAAGAACACAGTGCTGCTGTCTCACCATCATCCTCCTGGGGTTAATTAGTTAGTTATAAAGAACAAGTGCTGCCGTCTGACCATCATCCTCCTGGGGTTAATTAGTTAGTTATAAAGAACACAGTGCTGCCGTCTGACCATCATCCTCCTGGGGTTAATTAGTTAGTTATAAAGAACACAGTGCTAACGTCTCACCATCATCCTCCTGGGGTTAATTAGTTAGTTATAAAGAACACAGTGCTGCCGTCTCACCATCATCCTCCTGGGTTAATTAGTTAGTTATAAAGAACACAGTGCTGCTGTCTGACCATCATCCTCCTGGGGTTAATTAGTTAGTTATAAAGAACCACACAGTGCTGCCGTCTCACCATCATCCTCCTGGGGTTAATTAGTTAGTTATAAAGAACACAGTGCTGCTGTCTCACCATCATCCTCCTGGGGTTAATTAGTTAGTTATAAAGAACACAGTGCTGCTGTCTGACCATCATCCTCCTGGGGTTAATTAGTTAGTTATAAAGAACACAGTGCTGCTGTCTCACCATCATCCTCCTGGGGTTAATTAGTTAGTTATAAAAGAACACAGTGCTAACGTCTCACCATCATCCTCCCTGGGGTTAATTAGTTAGTTATAAAGAACACAGTGCTGCCGTCTCACCATCATCCTCCTGGGGTTAATTAGTTAGTTATAAAGAACACAGTGCTGCCGTCTGACCATCATCCTCCTGGGTTAATTAGTTAGTTATAAAGAACACAGTGCTGCCGTCTGACCATCATCCTCCTGGGGTTAATTAGTTAGTTATAAAGAACACAGTGCTGCTGTCTGACCATCATCCTCCTGGGGTTAATTAGTTAGTTATAAAGAACACAGTGCTGCCGTCTGACCATCATCCTCCTGGGGTTAATTAGTTAGTTATAAAGAACACAGTGCTGCCGTCTGACCATCATCCTCCTGGGGTTAATTAGTTAGTTATAAAGAACACAGTGCTGCCGTCTGACCATCATCCTCCTGGGGTTAATTAGTTAGTTATAAAGAACACAGTGCTGCTGTCTGACCATCATCCTCCTGGGGTTAATTAGTTAGTTATAAAGAACACAGTGCTGCTGTCTCACCATCATCCTCCTGGGGTTAATTAGTTAGTTATAAAGAACACAGTGCTGCCGTCTGACCATCATCCTCCTGGGGTTAATTAGTTAGTTATAAAGAACACAGTGCTGCCGTCTGACCATCATCCTCCTGGGGTTAATTAGTTAGTTATAAAGAACACAGTGCTGCCGTCTGACCATCATCCTCCTGGGGTTAATTAGTTAGTTATAAAGAACACAGTGCTGCCGTCTGACCATCATCCTCCTGGAGTTAATTAGTTAGTTATAAAGAACACAGTGCTGCCGTCTGACCATCATCCTCCTGGAGTTAATTAGTTAGTTATAAAGAACACACAGTGCTGCCGTCTGACCATCATCCTCCTGGGGTTAATTAGTTAGTTATAAAGAACACAGTGCTGCCGTCTGACCATCATCCTCCTGGGGTTAATTAGTTAGTTATAAAGAACACAGTGCTGCTGTCTCACCATCATCCTCCTGGGGTTAATTAGTTAGTTATAAAGAACACAGTGCTGCCGTCTGACCATCATCCTCCTGGGGTTAATTAGTTAGTTATAAAGAACACAGTGCTGCCGTCTGACCATCATCCTCCTGGGGTTAATTAGTTAGTTATAAAAGAACACAGTGCTGCCGTCTCACCATCATCCTCCTGGGGTTTAATTAGTTAGTTATAAAGAACACAGTGCTGCTGTCTGACCATCATCCTCCTGGGTTAATTAGTTAGTTATAAAGAACACAGTGCTGCCGTCTGACCATCATCCTCCTGGGGTTAATTAGTTAGTTATAAAGAACACAGTGCTGCCGTCTGACCATCATCCTCCTGGGGTTAATTAGTTAGTTATAAAGAACACAGTGCTGCCGTCTCACCATCATCCTCCTGGGGTTAATTAGTTAGTTATAAAGAACACAGTGCTGCTGTCTGACCATCATCCTCCTGGGGTTAATTAGTTAGTTATAAAGAACACAGTGCTGCCGTCTCACCATCATCCTCCTGGGGTTAATTAGTTAGTTATAAAGAACACAGTGCTGCCGTCTCACCATCATCCTCCTGGGGTTCTGGTACTGTAGCCCAAAGTAGTCTCCTTCAGACAGGTTCAGATGGACACACACCAGGTCAAACAGAGCCTTGGCCGGGGCACGTTGCTGTGGAGAGACAGAATAGAACAGAAAACATCAGGTTACAGACAGAACAGACACCAGGTTACAGACAGAACAGACACCAGGTTACAGACAGAACAGACACCAGGTTACAGACAGAACAGACACCAGGTTACAGACAGAACAGACACCAGGTTACAGACACCAGGTTACAGACAGAACAGACACCAGGTTACAGACAGAACAGACACCAGGTTACAGACAGAACAGACACCAGGTTACAGACAGAACAGACACCAGGTTACAGACAGAACAGACACCAGGTTACAGACAGAACAGACACCAGGTTACAGACAGAACAGACACCAGGTTACAGACAGAACAGACACCAGGTTACAGACAGAACAGACACCAGGTTACAGACAGAACAGACACCAGGTTACAGACAGAACAGACACCAGGTTACAGACAGAACAGACACCAGGTTACAGACAGAACAGACACCAGGTTACAGACAGAACAGACACCAGGTTACAGACAGAACAGACACCAGGTTACAGACAGAACATGCATCAGGTTACAGACAGAACAGACACCAGGTTACAGACAGAACAGACACCAGGTTACAGACAGAACAGACACCAGGTTACAGACAGAACAGACACCAGGTTACAGACAGAACAGACACCAGGTTACAGACAGAACAGACACCAGGTTACAGACACCAGGTTATAGACAGAACAGACACCAGGTTACAGACAGAACAGACACCAGGTTACAGACAGAATAGACACCAGGTTACAGACAGAACAGACACCAGGTTACAGACAGAACATACATCAGGTTACAGACACCAGGTTACAGACAGAATAGACACCAGGTTACAGACAGAACAGACACCAGGTTACAGACAGAACAGACACCAGGTTACAGACACCAGGTTACAGACAGAACAGACACCAGGTTACAGACAGAACAGACACCAGGTTACAGACAGAACAAGACACCAGGTTACAGACAGAACAGACACCAGGTTACAGACAGAACAGACATCAGGTTACAGACAGAACAGACACCAGGTTACAGACAGAACAGACATCAGGTTACAGACAGAACAGACGCCAGGTCAAACAGGGCCTGTGGCTATGGCTCCATCCAATGAATATAGAGCTGAAGGCAGGTTAAGTTCCAATGTCCACACTAGCCTCCACCTAGAGACCACCATCCAATACATATAGAGCCAATCACAGTGCTGTGAGAGAAAACAACCTCTCTATAATTGGCTGTTCCTTCTCCTCAGCTGGAGTTAATAGATGGTAGAGCCACAGTCAACAGCTTCTATCCAGGCTGTAGAAGTTAGTGTGTTGTTAGCAGAGCTACAGTCTACAGCTTCTATCCAGGCTGTAGAAGTTAGTGTGTTGTTAGCAGAGCTACAGTCTACAGGTTCTATCCAGGATGTGGTAGTTAGTGTGTTGTTAGCAGAGCTACAGTCTACAGCTTCTATCCAGGATGTGGTAGTTAGTGTGTTGTTAGCAGAGCTACAGTCTACAGCTTCTATCCAGGCTGTAGAAGTTAGTGTGTTGTTAGCAGAGCTACAGTCAACAGCTTCTATCCAGGATGTGGTAGTTAGTGTGTTGTTAGCAGAGCTACAGTCTACAGCTTCTATCCAGGCTGTAGAAGTTAGTGTGTTGTTAGCAGAGCTACAGTCAACAGCTTCTATCCAGGATGTAGAAGTTAGTGTGTTGTTAGCAGAGCTACAGTCTACAGCTTCTATCCAGGATGTGGTAGTTAGTGTGTTGTTAGCAGAGCTACAGTCTACAGCTTCTATCCAGGCTGTAGAAGTTAGTGTGTTGTTAGCAGAGCTACAGTCTACAGCTTCTATCCAGGCTGTAGAAGTTAGTGTGTTGTTAGCAGAGCCACAGTCAACAGCTTCTATCCAGGATGTAGAAGTTAGTGTGTTGTGTTAGCAGAGCTACAGTCTACAGCTTTTATCCAGGATGTGGTAGTTAGTGTGTTGTTAGCAGAGCTACAGTCTACAGCTTCTATCCAGGCTGTAGAAGTTAGTGTGTTGTTAGCAGAGCTACAGTCTACAGCTTCTATCCAGGCTGTAGAAGTTAGTGTGTTGTTAGCAGAGCTACAGTCTACAGCTTCTATCCAGGATGTGGTAGTTAGTGTGTTGTTAGCAGAGCTACAGTCAACAGGTTCTATCCAGGATGTAGAAGTTAGTGTGTTGTTAGCAGAGCTACAGTCAACAGCTTCTATCCAGGCTGTAGAAGTTAGTGTGTTGTTAGCAGAGCTACAGTCAACAGCTTCTATCCAGGATGTAGAAGTTAGTGTGTTGTTAGCAGAGCTACAGTCTACAGCTTCTAACCAGGCTGTAGAAGTTAGTGTGTTGTTAGCAGAGCTACAGTCTACAGCTTCTATCCAGGCTGTAGAAGTTAGTGTGTTGTTAGCAGAGCTACAGTCTACAGCTTCTATCCAGGCTGTAGAAGTTAGTGTGTTGTTAGCAGAGCCACAGTCAACAGCTTCTATCCAGGCTGTAGAAGTTAGTGTGTTGTTAGCAGAGCTACAGTCTACAGCTTCTATCCAGGCTGTAGAAGTTAGTGTGTTGTTAGCAGAGCTACAGTCTACAGCTTCTATCCAGGCTGTAGAAGTTAGTGTGTTGTTAGCAGAGCTACAGTCTACAGCTTCTATCCAGGCTGTAGAAGTTAGTGTGTTTGTTAGCAGAGCCATAGTCTACAGCTTATATCCAGGCTGTAGAAGTTAGTGTGTTGTTAGCAGAGCTACAGTCTACAGCTTCTATCCAGGCTGTAGAAGTTAGTGTGTTGTTAGCAGAGCTACAGTCTACAGCTTCTATCCAGGCTGTAGAAGTTAGTGTGTTTGTTAGCAGAGCCCACAGTCTACAGCTTCTATCCAGGCTGTAGAAGTTAGTGTGTTGTTAGCAGAGCCACAGTCAACAGCTTCTATCCAGGCTGTAGAAGTTAGTGTGTTGTTAGCAGAGCTACAGTCTACAGCTTCTATCCAGGATGTAGAAGTTAGTGTGTTGTTAGCAGAGCTACAGTCTACAGGTTCTATCCAGGATGTAGAAGTTAGTGTGTTGTTAGCAGAGCTACAGTCAACAGGTTCTATCCAGGATGTAGAAGTTAGTGTGTTGTTAGCAGAGCTACAGTCTACAGGTTCTATCCAGGATGTAGAAGTTAGTGTGTTGTTAGCAGAGCTACAGTCAACGGGTTCTATCCAGGCTGTGGTAGTTAGTGTGTTGTTAGCAGAGCTACAGTCAACAGGTTCTATCCAGGATGTAGAAGTTAGTGTGTTGTTAGCAGAGCTACAGTCTACAGCTTCTATCCAGGCTGTAGAAGTTAGTGTGTTGTTAGCAGAGCTACAGTCTACAGCTTCTATCCAGGCTGTAGAAGTTAGTGTGTTGTTAGCAGAGCCACAGTCAACAGCTTCTATCCAGGCTGTAGAAGTTAGTGTGTTGTTAGCAGAGCTACAGTCAACAGGTTCTATCCAGGCTGTAGAAGTTAGTGTGTTGTTAGCAAAGCCACAGTCAACAGCTTCTATCCAGGCTGTAGAAGTTAGTGTGTTGTTAGCAGAGCCACAGTCTACAGCTTCTATCCAGGATGTAGAAGTTAGTGTGTTGTTAGCAGAGCTACAGTCTACAGCTTCTATCCAGGATGTAGAAGTTAGTGTGTTGTTAGCAGAGCTACAGTCAACAGCTTCTATCCAGGCTGTAGAAGTTAGTGTGTTGTTAGCAGAGCTACAGTCAACAGCTTCTATCCAGGCTGTAGAAGTTAGTGTGTTGTTAGCAGAGCTACAGTCAAACAGCTTCTATCCAGGCTGTAGAAGTTAGTGTGTTGTTAGCAGAGCTACAGTCTACAGCTTCTATCCAGGCTGTAGAAGTTAGTGTGTTGTTAGCAGAGCTACAGTCTACAGCTTCTATCCAGGCTGTAGAAGTTAGTGTGTTGTTAGCAGAGCTACAGTCAACAGCTTCTATCCAGGCTGTAGAAGTTAGTGTGTTGTTAGCAGAGCTACAGTCTACAGCTTCTATCCAGGCTGTAGAAGTTAGTGTGTTGTTAGCAGAGCTACAGTCAACAGCTTCTATCCAGGATGTAGAAGTTAGTGTGTTGTTAGCAGAGCTACAGTCTACAGCTTCTAACCAGGCTGTAGAAGTTAGTGTGTTGTTAGCAGAGCTACAGTCTACAGCTTCTATCCAGGCTGTAGAAGTTAGTGTGTTGTTAGCAGAGCTACAGTCTACAGCTTCTATCCAGGCTGTAGAAGTTAGTGTGTTGTTAGCAGAGCCACAGTCAACAGCTTCTATCCAGGCTGTAGAAGTTAGTGTGTTGTTAGCAGAGCTACAGTCTACAGCTTCTATCCAGGCTGTAGAAGTTAGTGTGTTGTTAGCAGAGCTACAGTCTACAGCTCTATCCAGGCTGTAGAAGTTAGTGTGTTGTTAGCAGAGCTACAGTCTACAGCTTCTATCCAGGCTGTAGAAGTTAGTGTGTTGTTAGCAGAGCCATAGTCTACAGCTTATATCCAGGCTGTAGAAGTTAGTGTGTTGTTAGCAGAGCTACAGTCTACAGCTTCTATCCAGGCTGTAGAAGTTAGTGTGTTGTTAGCAGAGCTACAGTCTACAGCTTCTATCCAGGCTGTAGAAGTTAGTGTGTTGTTAGCAGAGCCACAGTCAACAGCTTCTATCCAGGCTGTAGAAGTTAGTGTGTTGTTAGCAGAGCTACAGTCTACAGCTTCTATCCAGGCTGTAGAAGTTAGTGTGTTGTTAGCAGAGCTACAGTCAACAGCTTCTATCCAGGATGTAGACGTTAGTGTGTTGTTAGCAGAGCTACAGTCTACAGCTTCTATCCAGGCTGTAGAAGTTAGTGTGTTGTTAGCAGAGCTACAGTCAACAGCTTCTATCCAGGCTGTAGAAGTTAGTGTGTTGTTAGCAGAGCTACAGTCTACAGCTTCTATCCAGGCTGTAGAAGTTAGTGTGTTGTTAGCAGAGCTACAGTCAACAGCTTCTATCCAGGCTGTGGTAGTTAGTGTGTTGTTAGCAGAGCTACAGTCTACAGCTTCTATCCAGGCTGTAGAAGTTAGTGTGTTGTTAGCAGAGCTACAGTCTACAGCAGGGTTCTTCAATTCCGGTCCTGGAGGATAATTCATCTGTTAATAGAGCATCAAATCCTCACCTTCTCCTCTCTCTCTGTCAGCAACAGAGACCTCAGTTTGTCCCAGATACAGAAGCTGCCACGAGGCCCTGACTGTTCCCCGTTGTCCTGAATGAACCCAGATACAGAAGCTGCCACGAGGCCCTGACTGTTCCCCGTTGTCCTGAATGAACCCAGATACAGAAGCTGCCACGAGGCCCTGACTGTTCCCCGTTGTCCTGAATGAACCCAGATACAGAAGCTGCCATGAGGCCCTGACTGTTCCCCGTTGTCCTGAATGAACCCAGATACAGAAGCTGCCACGAGGCCCTGACTGTTCCCCGTTGTCCTGAATGAACCCAGATACAGAAGCTGCCATGAGGCCCTGACTGTTCCCCGTTGTCCTGAATGAACACAGATACAGAAGCTGCCACGAGGCCCTGACTGTTCCCCGTTGTCCTGAATGAACCCAGATACAGAAGCTGCCATGAGGCCCTGACTGTTCCCTGTTGTCCTGAATGAACCCAGATACAGAAGCTGCCATGAGGCCCTGACTGTTCCCCATTGAACCCAGAAGTAAAAAGGAGAGGCGTGGAGAGGCCTAAGCAGCACCAGACCTCCAGACCTCCAGACCCTACACATACCAACATTACAGCAGCACCAGACCTCCAGACCTCCAGACCCTACACATACCAACATTACAGCAGCACCCTCCAGACCTCCAGACCTCCAGACCTCCAGACCCTACACATACCAACATTACAGCAGCACCAGACCTCCAGACCTCCAGACCCTACACATACCAACATTACAGCAGCACCAGACCTCCAGACCTCCAGACCCTACACATACCAACATTACAGCAGCACCAGACCTCCAGACCTCCAGACCCTACACATACCAACATTACAGCAGCACCAGACCTCCAGACCTCCAGACCTCCAGACCCTACACATACCAACATTACAGCAGCACCAGACCTCCAGACCTCCAGACCTCCAGACCCTACACATACCAACATTACAGCAGCACCAGACCTCCAGACCTCCAGACCCTACACATACCAACATTACAGCAGCACCAGACCTCCAGACCTCCAGACCCTACACATACCAACATTACAGCAGCACCAGACCTCCAGACCTCCAGACCCTACACACATACCAACATTACAGCAGCACCAGACCTCCAGACCCTACACATACCAACATTACAGCAGCACCAGACCTCCAGACCTCCAGACCTCCAGACCCTACACATACCAACATTACAGCAGCACCAGACCTCCAGACCTCCAGACCCTACACATACCAACATTACAGCAGCACCAGACCTCCAGACCTCCAGACCCTACACATACCAACATTACAGCAGCACCAGACCTCCAGACCTCCAGACCTCCAGACCCTACACATACCAACATTACAGCAGCACCAGACCTCCAGACCTCCAGACCCTACACATACCAACATTACAGCAGCACCAGACCTCCAGACCTCCAGACCTCCAGACCCTACACATACCAACATTACAGCAGCACCAGACCTCCAGACCTCCAGACCCTACACATACCAACATTACAGCAGCACCAGACCTCCAGACCTCCAGACCCTACACATACCAACATTACAGCAGCACCAGACCTCCAGACCTCCAGACCCTACACATACCAACATTACAGCAGCACCAGACCTCCAGACCTCCAGACCCTACACATACCAACATTACAGCAGCACCAGACCTCCAGACCTCCAGACCTCCAGACCCTACACATACCAACATTACAGCAGCACCAGACCTCCAGACCTCCAGACCCTACACATACCAACATTACAGCAGCACCAGACCTCCAGACCTCCAGACCCCAGACCCTACACATACCAACATTACAGCAGCACCAGACCTCCAGACCCTACACATACCAACATTACAGCAGCACCAGACCTCCAGACCTCCAGACCTCCAGACCCTACACATACCAACATTACAGCAGCACCAGACCTCCAGACCTCCAGACCTCCAGACCCTACACATACCAACATTACAGCAGCACCAGACCTCCAGACCTCCAGACCCTACACATACCAACATTACAGCAGCACCAGACCTCCAGACCTCCAGACCCTACACATACCAACATTACAGCAGCACCAGACCTCCAGACCTCCAGACCCTACACATACCAACATTACAGCAGCACCAGACCTCCAGACCTCCAGACCCTACACATACCAACATTACAGCAGCACCAGACCTCCAGACCCTACACATACCAACATTACAGCAGCACCAGACCTCCAGACCTCCAGACCTCCAGACCCTACACATACCAACATTACAGCAGCACCAGACCTCCAGACCTCCAGACCTCCAGACCCTACACATACCAACATTACAGCAGCACCAGACCTCCAGACCTCCAGACCTCCAGACCCTACACATACCAACATTACAGCAGCACCAGACCTCCAGACCTCCAGACCCTACACATACCAACATTACAGCAGCACCAGACCTCCAGACCCTACACATACCAACATTACAGCAGCACCAGACCTCCAGACCTCCAGACCCTACACATACCAACATTACAGCTCCACGAGGTGAGATCTTGCATGGAGCCCCAGGCCGAGGGAGATTGACAGTTCTTTTGTGTTTCTTCCATTTGCGAATAATCGCACCAACTGTTGTCACCTTCTCACCAAGCTGCTTGGCGATGGTCTTGTAGCCCATTCCAGCCTTGTGTAGGTCTACAATATTGTCCCTGACATCCTTGGAGAGCTCTTTGGTCTTGGCCATGGTGGAGAGTTTGGAATCTGATTGATTGATTGCTTCTGTGGACAGGTGTCTTTTATACAGGTAACAAACTGAGATTAGGAGCACTCCCTTTAAGAGTGTGCTCCTAATCTCAGCTCGTTACCTGTATAAAAGACACCTGGGAGCCAGAAATCTTTCTGATTGAGAGGGGGTCAAATACTTATTTCCCTCATTAAAATGCAAATCAATTTATAACATTTTTGACATGCGTTTTTCTGGATTTTTTCGTTCTTATTCTGTCTCTCACTGTTCAAATAAACCTACCATTAAAATTATAGACTGATAATTTCTTTGTCAGTGGGCAAACGTACAGCAGGGGATCAAATACTTTTTTCCCTCACTGTACACCCACCTAGTACAGGGTCGGACCCTCCTTTGCCTCGAGAACAGCCTGAATTTGTTGGGGCATGGAAACTTTGCTCAATTGGCATCAAAATATTCCCCACATCATTACACCAACGCCACCAGCCTGTACCGTTGACAGAGATAAATGACTACAATGTACATCTGTATAGCAAGCCACGGCCACATGACTCACTGTCTGTAGGGGTGGTGTACCTAATAATCTGGCCACTCCGTGTATATTATAGAACGTGACTCACTGTCTGTAGGGGTGGTGTACCTAATAATCTGGCCACTCCGTGTATATTATAGAACGTGACTGTCTGTCTGTAGGGGTGGTGTACCTAATAATCTGGCCACTCAGTGTATATTATAGAACATGACTGTCTGTCTGTAGGGGTGGTGTACCTAATAATCTGGCCACTCAGTGTATATTATAGAACATGACTCACTGTCTGTAGGGGTGGTGTTCCTAATAATCTGGCCACTCAGTGTATATTATAGAACATGACTGTCTGTCTGTAGGGGTGGTGTACCTAATAATCTGGCCACTCAGTGTATATTATAGAACGTGACTGTCTGTCTGTAGGGGTGGTGTGCCTAATAATCTGGCCACTCAGTGTATATTATAGAACATGACTGTCTGTCTGTAGGGGTGGTGTACCTAATAATAATATCATAGAACATGGTTACAACATCCATCCATCCACCAGTACATTAATCAGCACCGCTCCCACAACAGGCAATGGAAAAATAGTTAGTCTTGGACCTAATAGGACTCAGCCAAGAGAATGGGAAGGATATATCCTCCAGTGTTAAAGCATTGGTGCCAGAGCTAATAGGACTCAGCCAAGAGAATGGGAAGGATCTATCCTCCAGTGTTAAAGCATTGGTGCCAGAGCTAATAGGACTCAGCCAAGAGAATGGGAAGGATCTAACCTCCAGTGTTAAAGCATTGGTGCCAGAGCTAATAGGACTCAGCCAAGAGAATGGGAAGGATATATCCTCCAGTGTTAAAGCATTGGTGCCAGAGCTAATAGGACTCAGCCAAGAGAATGGGAAGGATCTATCCTCCAGTGTTAAAGCATTGGTGCCAGAGCTAATAGGACTCAGCCAAGAGAATGGGAAGGATATATCCTCCAGTGTTAAAGCATTGGTGCCAGAGCTAATAGGACTCAGCCAAGAGAATGGGAAGGATCTATCCTCCAGTGTTAAAGCATTGGTGCCAGAGCTAATAGGACTCAGCCAAGAGAATGGGAAGGATATATCCTCCAGTGTTAAAGCATTGGTGCCAGAGCTAATAGGACTCAGCCAAGAGAATGGGAAGGATATATCCTCCAGTGTTAAAGCATTGGTGCCAGAGCTAATAGGACTCAGCCAAGAGAATGGGAAGGATCTATCCTCCAGTGTTAAAGCATTGGTGCCAGAGCTAATAGGACTCAGCCAAGAGAATGGGAAGGATCTATCCTCCAGTGTTAAAGCATTGGTGCCAGAGCTAATAGGACTCAGCCAAGAGAATGGGAAGGATCTATCCTCCAGTGTTAAAGCATTGGTGCCAGAGCTAATAGGACTCAGCCAAGAGAATGGGAAGGATCTATCCTCCAGTGTTAAAGCATTGGTGCCAGAGCTAATAGGACTCAGCCAAGAGAATGGGAAGGATCTATCCTCCAGTGTTAAAGCATTGGTGCCAGATCCTGGGAACTACAGACATCGTCCAAAGCATTGGTTCCTGTACTCACTGATACGTGGAAGACCTCCGTGACGTCGTCCAGCAGCTGTACCCGGATAGAGACCTGTCGTCCTGGGGCCGTGGTTCGGGGCCGCTGGCCTGGTTCCAGGGTAGACACCCCAAAACTCTCTGGGGCCCCCAGCCTCTGGGCCGCCAGCGCGCTGTCCACCGGCTCCACCATGGTGCCTCAGATCAGTTCCTCAGACAGCAGAGTCAGCCTCTCTACTACACTCACACACCTGAGGACAGACAGGGAGACACTTACATGATCCACTCTGAAAACAAGGACATATCTGAACAGGGAGGCTCAGAGACTGACCTCCAGAAATGTATTGTGGGGGTATCTTAAGAACAGCGATTCTCAACTGGTGGGTCGTGACCCAAATTTGGGTCGTGGGAGGTTTTGAATGGGTCATGGGTGATTTATTTTTATTAATAATTTGAAATGAAAATAATACTTAAACCAGGTAGAAAGTGTGTAGAAATGATAATGAATTTACATTTTTTTATAATTTCATCTCTGAACAATATTTCTTCAATCCCAGTATTTTCCATATTGAGCTATTAGCAGCTATTTAGGTTGATTTTGTGTCTCAAACCAGGGAGTTTATTAACATTCTTCATCAAGAATATTGGCAAAATGTTATTATTGACAATGAAAGAGGTGGGAATGTTGTTCCCTTGTCATATAATTGCTACATTTAATATCAATATAGCATTAAAAATAGTTTTCCAGATTGTATTTCGCCGATTCTTTTTCGCGATGCAAATATTGCGTTGCGACTGAGACAACCTGGTTCAATTTGGGTCCTGTGGCAAAAACCAGTTGAGAACCACCGCTTTAGAGGACAGAGTATTGTCTTTGATACTAACAAGCTAGACATGTTGTTTTGTCCATCTAATTCTCTTGCTACAGCTTTTTTAGTTCCAGTATTTCCATTGATGTTTCAGCAGGCAAGCAGCCCTCCCAGCCGGAGTGGACAGAGACGGGGAACAGAGAGCCAGCCGGAGTGGACAGAGACGGTGAACAGAGAGCCAGCCGGAGTGGACAGAGACGGGGAACAGAGAGCCAGCCGGAGTGGACAGAGACGGTAAACAGAGAGCCAGCCGGAGTGGACAAAGACGGTAAACAGAGAGCCAGCCGGAGTGGACAGAGACGGGGAACAGAGAGCCAGCCGGAGCAGCAAGGACATGCAGAACAGACACAGGTTGCCATGGGAATAGAGGTATTCAGCCCAAAAAAGGACAGATAATTACTGTGAGATCCAGGCCAGATCCTGTCTGCCTGTAACCGTATGAACCAGGCCAGATCCTGTCTGCCTGTAACAGTGTGAACCAGGCCAGATCCTGTCTGCCTGTAACAGTGTGAACCAGGCCAGATCCTGTCTGCCTGTAACAGTGTGAACCAGGCCAGATCCTGTCTGCCTGTAACAGTGTGAACCAGGCCAGATCCTGTCTGCCTGTAACAGTGTGAACCAGGCCAGATCCTGTCTGCCTGTAACAGTGTGAACCAGGCCAGATCCTGTCTGCCTGTAACAGTGTGAACCAGGCCAGATCCTGTCTGCCTGTAACAGTGTGAACCAGGCCAGATCCTGTCTGCCTGTAACCATATGAACCAGGCCAGATCCTGTCTGCCTGTAACCATATGAACCAGGCCAGATCCTGTCTACCTGTAACAGTGTGAACCAGGCCAGATCCTGTCTGCCTGTAACAGTGTGAACCAGGCCAGATCCTGTCTGCCTGTAACAGTGTGAACCAGGCCAGATCCTGTCTGCCTGTAACAGTGTGAACCAGGCCAGATCCTGTCTGCCTGTAACAGTGTGAACCAGGCCAGATCCTGTCTGCCTGTAACAGTGTGAACCAGGCCAGATCCTGTCTGCCTGTAACCATATGAACCAGGCCAGATCCTGTCTGCCTGTAACCATATGAACCAGGCCAGATCCTGTCTGCCTGTAACAGTGTGAACCAGGCCAGATCCTGTCTGCCTGTAACAGTGTGAACCAGGCCAGATCCTGTCTGCCTGTAACAGTGTGAACCAGGCCAGATCCTGTCTGCCTGTAACAGTGTGAACCAGGCCAGACACAGTACTTCTCTGCCTAAACCAGGCCAGATGAAATTTCAGAACGCGACACAAACGGACCTCCGTCTGCACCGTTTGCATAGAGCCCTTTACCGTCTACAAAACAAAACATTCCAAAGCAGTGATGTCAATCTCAGACCAGATCGGACATGACCGGGCTGAAGTTCCTTCCAACATTGTCCTGTGGACTGATCTAAAGCCTGAATAGGTGACAGCGTTATAGGTTGAGGGATTTGACAGAGGAAACAGCAACATGCAACCTTCCTTGAAGAAGAGCAGTGTTTCAGCTAGATATCCCTGAGATAAATAATCACAAATCAGCCATTAGAGCAGTGTTTCAGCTAGATATTATTATTATTATTTATTTTTTAGTCATTTAGCAGACGCTCTTGTCCAGATGACTTACATGAGCAATTAGGGTTAAGTGGCTTGCTCAAGGGCACATCGACAGTTTTTTCACCTAGTCGGCTCAGGGATTAGAACCAGCACAACGCTCTTAACCACTAAGCTACCTGCTGCCCCAGATATCCCTGAGATAAATCATCACAATCAGCCATTAGATCAGATCTCACTTTCAGACTGTGCCAACCCTCCTTAGGCCGACAAGCTGCAATCAAAAGGTTGGAAGTAATGGTTGGGACTTGGAACATTACCTGACTGCATCCAAAATGGCCCCCTATTCCTTATGGGCCCTGGTCTAAAGTACTGCATTATATTACACATCTTAGAATCAGCTATTAAAAACAACCAGAACCCACTGGATTCTCCAATTACATTGAATGAACTACAGGACGCAATACAAACCCTTCAACCCATAAAAGTCCTGTGGTGTTGATGGTATCCTCAATGAAATGATCAAATATACAGACCACAAATTCCAATTGGCTATACTTAAACTCTTTAACATCATCCTTAGCTCTGGCATCTTCCCCAATATTTGGAACCAAGGACTGATCACCCCAATCCACAGAAGTGGAGACAAATCTGACCCCAATAGCTACCGTGGGATATGTGTCAACAGCAACCTTGGGAAAATCCTCTACATTATCATTAACAGCAGACTAGTTCATTTACTCAGTGAAAACAATGTACTGAGCAAATGTCAAATTGGCTTTTTACCAAAACACCCTACGACAGACCACGTATTCACCCTGCACACCCTTATTGACAAACAAACAAAACCAAAGCAAAGTCTTCTCATGCTTTGTTGATTTCAAAAAACATTTTGACTCAATTTGGCATGAGGGTCTACTATATAAATTGATGGAAAGCTGTGTTGGGGGAAAACCGTACGACATTATAAAATCCATGTACACAAACAACAAGTGTGCAGTTAAAATTGGCAAAAAAAACAAATGTCTTTCCTCAGGGCCGTGGGGTGAGACAGGGATGCAGCTTGAGCCCCACCCTTTTCAATATTTATATAAATGAATTGGCGAGGGCACTAGAACAGTCTGCAGCACCCGGTCTCACCCTACTAGAATCTGAAGTCAAATGTCTACTGTTTGTTGATGATCTGGTGCTTCTGTCCCCAACCAAGGAGGGCCTAAAGCAGCACCTAGATCTTCTGCACAGATTCTATCAGACCTGGGCCCTGACAGAAAATCTCAGTAAGACAAAAATTATGGTGTTCCAAAAAAGGTCCAGTTGCCAGGACCACAAATACAAATTCCATCTAGACACCACTGCCCTAGAGCACACAACAAACACTAAATAATAATAATGCATTCAGAGCAGAATTAGGATGATACCCGCTAATTATTAAAATCCAGAAAAGAGCCGTTTAATTCTACAACCACCTAAAAGGAAGCGATTCCCAAACCTTCCATAACAAAGCCCTCACCTACAGAGAGATGAACTTGGAGAAGAGTCCCCTAAGTAAGCTGGTCCTGGGGCTCTGTTCACAAACACAAACAGACCCCACAGAGCCCCAGGACAGCAACACAATTAGACCCAACCAAATCATGAGAAAACAAAAAAATAATTACTTGACACATTGGAAAGAACTAACCAAAAAAACAGAGCAAACTAGAATGCTATTTGGCCCAAACAGAGAGTACACAGTGGCAGAATACCTGACCACTGTGACTGACCCAATATTCAGTGAGCATAGCCTTGCTATTGAGAAAGGACGCCGTAGGCAGACCTGGCTCTCAAGAGAAGACAGGCTATGTGCACACTGCCCACAAAATGAGGTGGAAACTGAGCTGCACTTCCTAACCTCCTGCCAAATGTATGACCATATTAGAGACACACATATTTCCCCAGATTACACAGATCCACAAAGAATTCGAAAAACAAATCTAATTTTGATAAACTCCCTTATCTACTGGGTGAAATACCACAGTGTGCCATCACAGCAGCAAGATGTGTGACCTGTTGCCACAAGAAAAGGGCAACCAGTGAAGAACAAACACCATTGTAAATAAAACCTATATTTATGTTGATTTATTTTCCCTTCTGTACGTTAACTATTTGCACATTGTTACAACACTGTATATAGACAAAATATGACATTTGAAATGTCTTTATTATTTTGAAACTTCTGAGTGTAATGTTTACTGTTAATATTTATTGTTTATTTCACTTTTGTTTACTATCTACTTCACTTGCTTTGGCAATGTTAACACACGTTTCCCATGCCAATAAAGCCCTTTGAATTGAGAGAGAGAGAGCGAGAGACCGGCACAGTGTTTCCACAAAACCTTGTGTGCTAAGTGCTTCGACAAACAGTGCCATAAAGGCCTATTCTTCCTGAGGCAGCAGGCCTAACTAACTGAGTACACATCCAAAGCCTAAGTAGACAGCAACAAAGACAGAGACCACACTGACTAACGTTACTTTAATAAAGCTTGTATTATATAGCTGGTTGAGGAATAAAGTGTAACATTGATGGAGTAATTATTGAAGAAAATATGACTGGCTAGGCCACTCCAGGACCTTAATGTGCTTCTTCTTGAGCCACTCCTTTGTTGCCTTGGCCGTGTGTTTTGGGTCACTGTCATGCTGGAATACCCATCCACGACCCATTTTCAATGCCCTGGCTGAGGGAAAGAGGTTCTCACCCAAGATTTGACAGTACATGGCCCCGTCCATCGTCCCTTTGATGTGGTGAAGTTGTCCTGTCCCCTTAGCAGAAAAACACCCCCAAAGCATAATGTTTCCACCTCCATGTTTGCTGGTGGGGATGGTGTTCTTGGGGTCATAGGCAGCATTTCCTCCTCCTCCAAAACACGGCGAGTTGAGTTGATGCCAAAGAGCTCGATTTTGGTCTCATCTGACCACAACACTTTCACCCAGTTCTCCTCTGAATCATTCAGATGTTCATTGGCAAACTTCAGACGGGCATGTATATGTGCTTTCTTGAGCAGAGGGACCTTGCGGGCACTGCAGGATTTCAGTCCTTCACGGCGTAGTGTGTTACCAATTGTTTTCTTGGTGACTATGGTCCCAGCTGCCTTGAGATCATTGACAAAAATCCTCCCATGTAGTTCTGGGGCTGATTCCTCACCGTTCTCATGATCATTGCAACTCCACGAGGTGAGATCTTGCATGGAGCCCCAGGCTGAGGGAGATTGACAGTTCTTTTGTGTTTCTTCCATTTGCGAATAATCCCACCAACTGTTGTCACCTTCTCACCAAGCTGCTTGGCGATGGTCTTGTAGCCCATTCCAGCCTTGTGTAGGTCTACAATCTTGTCCCTGACATCCTTGGAGAGCTCTTTGGTCTTGGCCATGGTGGAGAGTTTGGAATCTGATTGATTGCTTCTGTGGACAGGTGTCTTTTATACAGGTAACAAGCTGAGATTAGGAGCACTCCCTTTAAGAGTGTGCTCCTAAATCTCAGCTCGTTACCTGTATAAAAGACACCTGGGAGCCAGAAATCTTTCTGATTGAGAGGGGGTCAAAAACTTATTTCCCTCATTAAAATGCAAATCAATTTATATTTTTTTTTAATCATGTGTTTTTCTGGATTTCTTTGTTGTTATTCGGTCTCTCACTGTTCAAATAAACCTACCATTAAAATTATAGACTGATCATGTCTTTGTCAGTGGGCAAACATACAAAATCAGCAGGGGATCAAATACTTTTTTCCCCTCACTGTATGTTCTAAAACTTTGAACCGGTAGCAAAATAAGAAACGTCCCTTTTTCAGGACCCTGTCTTTCAAAGATAATTTGTAAAAATCCAAATAACTTCACAGATCTTCATTGTAAAGGGTTTAAACACTGTTTCCCATGCTTGTTCAATGAACCATAAACAATTAAATGAACATGCAGCTGTGGAACGGTCGTTAAGACACTAACAGCTTACAGACGGTAGGCAATTAAGGTCACAGTTATGAAAACTTAGGACACTAAAGAGGCCTTTCTACTGAAAAACACCAAAAGAAAGATGCCCAGGGTCCCCTGCTCATCTGCGTGAACGTGCCTTAGGCATGCTGCAAGGAGGCATGAGGATAAATAAATTGCAATGCAACTCCAAACCGAGCTTCTTTAACAATGCGGAGGGCTCTGTATAGCTCCACATTGACATGATTGGTTGAAGGTAGGTGGGGGCGGTACATCCTGTAGAAAATACAAGCTCACTTCCTTGACAACAGCTCTGCACTGCTCTGCGAAGCATGAATGCCCTGAGGTCATATCACCGTAAATACTGCATGGCCAATGCAGATGTTGGATTGACCATGCGCCCACAATGCACTTCTCTCTCCAGAATACGCTCTCACCCTCCACATTCATTGTTTCATACCGTCATTGTTTGCGTTTGATTGTTAGTGTGTATCAATTCCCCATTACGTATATCACCAGTAGTACATTTACCTTTAATTCCTATCATTTCTAATGTACAATGTTTGTTACTTTGGTTACAGTAATTTATTTTAATGCATTCAATATATTATTATTATTCCAGTCTTTTACGGTTCTCAATGTAGGAGTGGACACATTGTTTGCAGAGTGCACAACCTATGCTATACCTGTGAGAAACAACTTTTGGTTGATTTCATTCATAGAAGTGGCTACCTGGCCTGTGCTCAAATGTAGACATATACAGTAATTTTGGAAAGTATTC
>CM072220.1:85751673-85782100 GCA_036851935.1 Coregonus suidteri
TGTCCCCCTCCTTTTTGCAGATTTCTCCAAGAATTAAGGTTTCGGGGCTGACTTTTGGGAAACTCAAACCTTTTCCTTCTTCTTGAGCCACTACCTTGTTGCCTTGGCCGTGTGTTTTGGGTCATTGTCATGCTGGAATACCCATCCACGACCCATTTTCAATGCCCTGGCTGAGGGAAGGAGGTTCTCACCCAAGATTTGACGGTACATGGCCCCGTCCATCGTCCCTTTGATGCGGTGAAGTTGTCCTGTCCCCCTTAGCAGAAAAACACCCCCAAAGCATAATGTTTCCACCCTCCATGTTTGACGGCGGGGATGGTGTTCTTGGGGTCATAGGCAGCATTCCTCCTCCTCCAAACACGGCGAGTTGAGTTGATGCCAAAGAGCTCGATTTTGGTCTCATCTGACCACAACACTTTCACCCAGTTCTCCTCTGAATCATTCAGATGTTCATTGGCAAACTTCAGACGGGCCTGTATTTGTGCTTTCTTGAGCAGGGGGACCTTGCGGGCACTGCAGGATTTCAGTCCTTCACGACGTAGTGTGTTACCAATTGTTTTCTAGGTGACTATGGTCCCAGCTGCTTTGAGATCATTGACAAATCCTCCTGTGTAGTTCTGGGCTGATTCCTCACCGTTCTCATGATCATTGCAACTCCACGAGGTGAGATCTTGCATGGAGCCCCAGGCCGAGGGAGATTGACAGTTCTTTTGTGTTTCTTCCATTTTGCGAATAATCACATCAACTGTTGTCACCTTCTCACCAAGCTGCTTGGCGATGGTCTTGTAGCCCATTCCAGCCTTGTGTAGGTCTACAATCTTGTCCCTGACATCCTTGAAGAGTTATTTGGTCTTGGCCATGTTGGAGAGTTTGGAATCTGATTGATTGATTGCTTCTGTGGACAGGTGTCTTTTATACAGGTAACAAACTGAGATTAGGAGCACTCCCTTTAAGAATGTGCTCCTAATCTCAGCTCGTTACCTGTATAAAAGACACCTGGGAGCCAGAAATCTTTCTGATTGAGAGGGGGTCAATACTTATTTCCCTCATTAAAATGCAAATCAATTTATAAAACATTTTTGACATGCGTTATTCTGGATTATTTTTGTGTTATTCTGTCTCTCACTGTTCAAATAAACCTACCATTAAAATTATAGACTGATCATGTCTTTGTCAGTGGGCAAAACGTACAAAATCAGCAGGGGATCAAATACTTTTTTCCCTTCACTGTAAGATAATATATAAGATAATAATAGGATAATATTGTCCACGTCCTGTGTTGTGCTTGTCTCCCCCCCACCACCAGGTGTCTCCCATTTGTCCCCATTATCTCCTGTGTATTTATACCAGTATTTTCTGTTTGTCTGTTGCCAGTTCGTCTTCTTCTGTCAAGTCCTACCAAGCTTTTCCCGTGTTTCCCTGTGCTCTAGTTTTTTGTTTTTCCTAGTCTTCCCAGTTCTGACCTTTCTGCCTGTCCTGACCCTGATCCTGCCTGCCGTCCTGCACCTGCCTGTCCTGACCCTGATCCTGCCTGTCCTGACCCTGATCCTGCCTGTCCTGACCCTGATCCTGCCTGTCCTGACCCTGATCCTGCCTGTCCTGACCCTGATCCTGCCTGCCGTCCTGTACCTGCCTGACTCTGATTTGGATCACGGCTCTTTGCCTGCCTTGACCTGTAATAATTTCTGAGACTAGTACTATTCGCCTCCTGTGTCTGCATCAGGGTCTTAGCCTGAGTCCTGATAAATATAAGATAAGATAGTATGAGATAATAATAATATAATATGTAAGATATATATATAAGATCATATATAAGATAATATAGGATAATATAAAATAATATATGATATAATATATGAGATAATATATGAGATAATATATGAGATAATATATATAATAATATAGGATAATAATAAATAATATATGAGATAATATATGAGATAATATAATAGATAATATATAAGATAATATATAAGATAATATATGAGATAATATAAGAGATAATATATAAGATAATATATAAGATAATATATGAGATAATATATAAGATAATATATAAATAATATAGGATAATATAAAATAAATATGAGATAATATATGAGATAATATATAAGATAATATATAAGATAATATATGAGATACATATAAGAGATAATATATAAGATAATATATAAGATATAATATTAGATAATATATGAGAAAATAATATATAAAGATATATATAAGATAATATATAAGATAAAATAGGATAAATAAAAGATAATATATAAGATAATATATGAGATAATATATAGATAATATAAAGATAATTATTATTATAATTATAATAAATAATTAATAATATATGATAAAAAATATTGTAAAATATAAGATAATATAGGATATACATAGGGAATAGGGTGCCGTTTGTTACTCAGACTCTGTTTAGAATTCATAACCCTAATTACCCAGCCTAAAGACACAGTTAATCAGCAGCAAAACAACCACCTGAAACTACAGTGAATTATTTATAGGATGCTTTAAAATGTCTCCTTTCTGGGACAGACAGAGATGGTTAGACTCTAGTAAAATACCTACATGACATGATGGGTTAGATGTTACATGGCAGGACGTGTACTCAGAGCATGGCGTTGACCAACTGTCAAGTGTCTTCGCTGACATTTTCAACCTCTCTCTGACCGAGTCTGTAATACCAACATGTTTCAAGCAGACCACTACAGTCCCTGTGCCCAAGAAAGCGAAGGTTACCTGCCTAAATGATTACTGCCCCGTAGCACTGACGTCTGTAGCCACGAAGTGCTTTGAAAGGCTGGTCATGACTCACATCAACACCATTATCCCAGAAACCCTAGACCCACTCCAATTTGCATATCACCCCAACAGATGACGCAATCTCTATTGCACTCCACACTGCCCTTTTCCCACCTGGACAAGAGGAACACCTACGTGAGAATGCTGTTCATTGACTACAGCTCAGCATTCAACACCATAGTGTCTGCTGCCTTTGATACTGTGAACCATCAGATCCTCCTCTCCACCCTCTACGAGCTGGGCATCTCCGGCGCGGCTCACTCTTGGATTGCGTCCTAACCTGACCGGTCGCTCCTACGAAGTGGCGTGGCGAGAAGCTGTCTCCGCACCACTTGCTCTCACCACTGGTGTCCCCCAGGGCTCAGTTTCTAGGCCCTCTCCTATTCTCTCTATACACCAAGTCACTTGGCTCTGTCATATCCTCACATAGCCTTTCCTATCATTGCTACGCAGACGACACACAACTAATCTTCTCCTTTCCCCCTTCTGATAACCAGGTGGCGATTCGCATCTCTGCATGTCTGGCAGACATATCAGTATGGATGACGGATCACCACCTCAAGCTGAACCTTGGCAAGACAGAGCTGCTCTCTTCCTCCCGGGGAAGGACTGCCCGTTCCATGATCTCGCCATCACGGTTGACAACTCCGTTGTGTCCTCCTCCCAGAGTGCGAAAGAGCCTTGTCGTGACCCTGGACAACACCCTGTGGTTCTCCGCTAACATCAAGGCGGTGACACGATCCTGTAGGTTCATGTTCTACAACATTCGGAGAGTACGACCCTGCCTTACACAGGAAGCGGCACAGGTCCTAATCCAGGCACTTGTCATCTCCCGTCTGGATTACTGCAACTCGCTGTTGGCTGGGCTCCCTGCCTGTGCCATTAAACCCCTACAACTCATCCAACCTTCCCAAGTTCTCTCCGTCGTCACCCCCCATGGAGACGCTCCTCCGCACACTACACTGGCTTCCAGTTGAAGCTCGCATCTGCTACAAGACCATGGTGCTTGCCGACAGAGCTGTGAGGGGAACGGCACCCTCCGTACCTTCAGGCTCGGATCAGTCCCTACACCCAAATGAGGGCATTGCGTTCATCCACCTCTGGCCTGCTGGCTCCCCTACCTCTGCTGAAGCACAGTTTCTCGCTCAGCCCAGTCAAAACTGTTCGCTGCTCTGGCACCCCAATGGTGGAACAAGCTCCTTCACGACGCCAGGACAGCAGAGTCACTCACCACCTTCCGGAGACATTTGAAACCCCACCTCTTTAAGGAACACCTGGGATAGGATAAAGTTATCCTTCTAACCCCCCCCCCTTTCCCCACCCCACAAAAAAAATAAAATAAATTGTAAAGTGGTTGTCCCACTGGCTATAAAGGTGAATGCAACCAATTTGTAAGTCGCTCTGGATAAGAGCGTCTGCTAAATGACTTAAATGTAAATATAAATAGTGCCCTCAAAGCTCATCACTAAGATAAGGATCCTGGGACTAAACACCTCCCTCTGCAACTGGATCCTGGACTTTCCTGACGGGCCGCCCCCAGGTGGTAAGGGTAGGCACAACACATCTGCCACACTGATCCTCAACACGGGGGCCCCTCAGGGGTGCGTGCTTAGTCCCCTCCTGTACTCCCTGTTCACCCACGACTGCGTGGCCAGGCACGTCTCCAACACCATCATTAAGTTTGCTGACGACACAACAGTGGTAGGCCTGATCACCGACAAACGATGAGACAGCCTATAGGGAGGAGGTCAGAGACCTGGCCGTGTGGTGCCAGGATAACAACCTCTCCCTCAACGTGACCAAGACAAAGGAGATGATTGTGGACTACAGGAAAAAAAAGGGACTGAGCACGCCCCCATTCTCATCGACGGGGCTGTAGTGGAGCGGGTTTGAGAGTTTTCAAGATCCTTGGTGTCCACATCACCAACGAACTATCATGGTCCAAACACACCAAGACAGTCGTGAAGAGGGCACGACAAAGCCTATTCTCCCTCAGGAGACTGAAAGATTTGGCATGGGTCCCCCAGATCCTCAAAAAGTTCTACAGCTGCACCATCGAGAGCATCCTGACCGGTTGGCATCACCGCCTGGTATGGCAACTGATCTGCATCCGACTGTAAGGCAATACAGTGGGTAGTGAATACGGCCCCAGTACATCACTGGGGCCAAGCTTCCTGCCATCCAGGACCTCTATACCAGGCGGTGTCAGAGGAAGGCCCAAAAAATTGTCAAAGACTCCAGTCCCCAAGTCATAGACTGTTCTCTGCTGCTACTCGCTGTTTATTATCTATGCATAGTCACTTTACCCCCTACCTACATGTACATATTACCTCGACTAACCTGTACCCCTGCACATTGACTCGGTACCGGTACCCCCTGTATATAGCCTCGCTATTGTTATTTTATTGTGTTACTTTTTATTTTATTTTAAAATATTTTCTAAAGTCTATTTCTTGAACTGCATTGTTGGTTAAGGGCTTGTAAGTAAGCATTTCACGGTAATGTCTACACCTGTTGTATTCGGCGCATGTGACAAATAGAAGATTTGATTTGAATGAATTATCTGGTACATAATGTTTTAAAACTGCAACAATTTCTCTCAGCCTCATAGCAAAAAGTGTAGAATTGCAGGAAATTGCCTTTAAAGCTTCAACATTTTCTCTTAGCCTCATGACCGAATGTGTAGAATAGCATTATAAAACTGCCCATATTTCTCTCACCATGGCAGAATGTGTAGAATAGCATTATAAAACTGCAGAACGTGTTGAAGCTCAGTAATTAGTCATTGTAGCAGATGTGAGCTTCAACTGGAAGCCAGTGGAGTGTGCGGAGGAGCGGGGTGACATGAGAGAACTTGGGACGGTTGAACACCAGACGGGCTGCGGCATTCTGGATGAGTTGTAGGGGTTTAATGGCACAGGCAGGGAGCCCAGCCAACAGCGAGTTGCAGTAATCCAGACGGGAGATGACAGGTGCCTGGATGAGGACCTGTGCCGCTTCCTGTGTAAGGCAGGGTCGTACTCTCCGAATGTTGTAGAGCATGAACCTGCAGGATCGGGTCACCGCCTTGATGTTAGTGGAGAACGTGACTCAACACCATTAACCCTTCACTCAGGTCACTGTGACTCACTCTGACTCAACACCATTAACCCTTCACTCAGGTCCCTCTGACTCACTCTGACTCAACACCATTAACCCTTCACTCAGGTCACTGACTCACTCTGACTCAACACCATTAACCCTTCACTCAGGTCACTTTGACTCACTCTGACTCAACACCATTAACCCTTCACTCAGGTCCCTCTGACTCACTCTGACTCAACACCATTAACCCTTCACTCAGGTCACTGACTCACTCTGACTCAACACCATTAACCCTTCACTCAGGTCACTGTGACTCACTCTGACTCAACACCATTAACCCTTCACTCAGGTCCCTCTGACTCACTCTGACTCAACACCATTAACCCTTCACTCAGGTCACTGACTCACTCTGACTCAACACCATTAACCCTTCACTCAGGTCACTGTGACTCACTCTGACTCAACACCATTAACCCTTCACTCAGGTCACTGACTCACTCTGACTCAACCCCATTAACCCTTCACTCAGGTCCCTCTGACTCACTCTGACTCAACACCATTAACCCTTCACTCAGGTCCCTGACTCACTCTGACTCAACACCATTAACCCTTCACTCAGGTCCCTGACTCACTCTGACTCAACACCATTAACCCTTCACTCAGGTCACTGTGACTCACTCTGACTCAACACCATTAACCCCTTCACTCAGGTCACTGACTCACTCTGACTCAACACCATTAACCCTTCACTCAGGTCACTGTGACTCACTCTGACTCAACACCATTAACCCTTCACTCAGGTCCCTCTGACTCACTCTGACTCAACACCATTAACCCTTCACTCAGGTCACTGACTCACTCTGACTCAACACCATTAACCCTTCACTCAGGTTCACTCTGACTCAACACCATTAACCCTTCACTCAGGTCACTGACTCACTCTGACTCAACCCCATTAACCCTTCACTCAGGTCCCTCTGACTCACTCTGACTCAACACCATTAACCCTTCACTCAGGTCCCTGACTCACTCTGACTCAACACCACCATTAACCCTTCACTCAGGTCCCTGACTCACTCTGACTCAACACCATTAACCCTTCACTCAGGTCCCTCTGACTCACTCTGACTCAACACCATTAACCCTTCACTCAGGTCACTGTGACTCACTCTGACTCAACACCATTAACCCTTCACTCAGGTCCCTCTGACTCACTCTGACTCAACACCATTAACCCTTCACTCAGGTCACTGTGACTCACTCTGACTCAACACCATTAACCTTCACTCAGGTCACTGTGACTCACTCTGACTCAACACCATTAACCCTTCACTCAGGTCCCTCTGACTCACTCTGACTCAACACCATTAACCCTTCACTCAGGTCACTGTGACTCACTCTGACTCAACACCACTAACCCTTCACTCAGGTCCCTGACTTACTCTGACTCAACACCATTAACCCTTCACTCAGGTCCCTGACTCACTCTGACTCAACACCATTAACCCTTCACTCAGGTCACTGACTCACTCTGACTCAACACCATTACCCTTCACTCAGGTCACTGTGACTCACTCTAACTCAACACCATTAACCCTTCACTCAGGTCCCTGACTCACTCTGACTCAACACCATTAACCCCTTCACTCAGGTCACTGACTCACTCGTACTCAACACCATTAACCCTTCACTCAGGTCCCTCTGACTCACTTTGACTCAACACCATTAACCCTTCACTCAGGTCCCTCTGACTCACTCTGACTCAACACCATTAACCCTTCACTCAGGTCCCTCTGACTCACTCTGACTCAACACCATTAACCCTTCACTCAGTCCCCTCTGACTCACTCTGACTCAATATCATTAACCCTTCACTCAGGTCCCTCTGACTCACTCTGACTCAACCCCATTAACCCTTCACTCAGGTCACTGGCTCACTCTGACTCAACACCATTAACCCTTCACTCAGGTCCCTCTGACTCACTCTGACTCAATATCATTAATCCTTCACTCAGGTCCCTCTGACTCACTCTGACTCAACCCCCATTAACCCTTCACTCAGGTCACTGGCTCACTCTGACTCAACACCATTAACCCTTCACTCAGGTCCCTCTGACTCACTCTGACTCAACACCATTAACCCTTCACTCAGGTCCCTCTGACTCACTCTGACTCAACACCATTAACCCTTCACTCAGGTCACTGACTCACTCTGTCTCAACACCATTAACCCTTCACTCAGGTCACTGACTCACTCTGACTCAACACCATTAACCCTTCACTCAGGTCCCTCTGACTCACTCTGACTCAATATCATTAACCCTTCACTCAGGTCCATCTGACTCACTCTGACTCAACCCCATTAACCCTTCACTCAGGTCACTGGCTCACTCTGACTCAACACCATTAACCCTTCACTCAGATCCCTCTGACTCACTCTGACTCAATATCATTAATCCTTCACTCAGGTCCCCTCTGACTCACTCTGACTCAACCCCATTAACCCTTCACTCAGGTCACTGTGACTCACTCTGACTCAACACCATTAACCCTTTACTCAGGTCCCTCTGACTCACTCTGACTCAACACCATTAAACCCTTCACTCAGGTCCCTGACTCACTCTGACTCAACACCATTAACCCTTCACTCAGGTCCCTGACTCACTCTGACTCAACACCATTAACCCTTCACTCAGGTCACTGTGACTCACTCTGACTCAACACCATTAACACTTCACTCAGGTCCCTCTGACTCACTCTGACTCAACACCATTAACCCTTCACTCAGGTCCCTGACTCACTCTGACTCAACACCATTAACCCTTCACTCAGGTCACTGACTCACTCTGACTCAACACCATTAACCCTTCACTCAGGTCACTGTGACTCACTCTGACTCAACACCATTAACCCTTCACTCAGGTCACTGACTCACTCTGACTCAACACCATTAACCCTTCACTCAGGTCACTGACTCACTCTTACTCAACACCATTAACCCTTCACTCAGGTCCCTCTGACTCACTCTGACTCAACACCATTAACCTTTCACTCAGGTCACTGACTCATTCTGACTCAACACCCTTAACCCTTCACTCAGGTCCCTCTGACTCACTCTGACTCAACACCATTAACCCTTCACTCAGGTCACTGTGACTCACTCTGACTCAACACCATTAACCCTTCACTCAGGTCACTGACTCACTCTGACTCAACACCATTAACCCTTCACTCAGGTCCCTCTGACTCACTCTGACTCAACACCATTAACCCTTCACTCAGGTCCCTCTGACTCACTCTGACTCAACACCATTAACCCTTCACTCAGGTCCCTGACTCACTCTGACTCAACACCATTAACCCTTCACTCAGGTCCCTCTGACTCACTCTGACTTAATATCATTAACCCTTCACTCAGGTCCCTCTGACTCACTCTGACTCAACCCCATTAACCCTTCACTCAGGTCACTGGCTCACTCTGACTCAACACCATTAACCCTTCACTCAGGTCCCCTCTGACTCACTCTGACTCAACACCATTACCCTTCACTCAGGTCCCTCTGACTCACTCTGACTCAACACCATTAACCCTTCACTCAGGTCACTGACTCACTCTGACTCAACACCATTAACCCTTCACTCAGGTCACTGACTCACTCTGACTCAACACCATTAACCCTTCACTCAGGTCACTGACTCACTCTGACTCAACGCCATTAACCCTTCACTCAGGTCACTGACTCACTCTGACTCAACCCCATTAACCCTTCACTCAGGTCCCCCTGACTCACTCTGACTCAACACCATTAACCCTTCACTCAGGTCCCTGACTCACACTGACTCAACACCATTAACCCTTCACTCAGGTCCCTGACTCACTCTGACTCAACACCATTAACCCTTCACTCAGGTCACTGTGACTCACTCTGACTCAACACCATTAACCCTTCACTCAGGTCCCTCTGACTCACTCTGACTCAACACCATTAACCCTTCACTCAGGTCACTGTGACTCACTCTGACTCAACACCATTAACCCTTCACTCAGGTCCCTCTGACTCACTCTGACTCAACACCATTAACCCTTCACTCAGGTCCCTCTGACTCACTCTGACTCAATATCATTAATCCTTCACTCATGTCCCTCTGACTCACTCTGACTCAACCCCATTAACCCTTCACTCAGGTCACTGGCTCACTCTGACTCAACACCATTAACCCTTCACTCAGGTCCCTCTGACTCACTCTGACTCAACACCATTAACCCTTCACTCAGGTCCCTCTGACTCACTCTGACTCAACACCATTAACCCTTCACTCAGGTCACTGACTCACTCTGACTCAACACCATTAACCCTTCACTCAGGTCACTGACTCACTCTGACTCAACACCATTAACCCTTCACTCAGGTCACTGACTCACTCTGACTCAACACCATTAACCCTTCACTCAGGTCACTGACTCACTCTGACTCAACACCATTAACCCTTCACTCAGGTCACTGACTCACTCTGACTCAACACCATTAACCCTTCACTCAGGTCACTGTGACTCACTCTGACTCAACACCATTAACCCTTCACTCAGGTCACGGTGTGTAACATTTGGTTATGTCACACTCTATGTAACATCATTAAATCTGTCCTGAGGTCAGTCTCTGTAACACCATTAAATCTGTCCTGAGGTCAGTGTCTGTATGTAACACCATTAAATCTGTCCTGAGGTCAGTCTCTGTATGTAACACCATTAAATCTGTCCTGAGGTCAGTCTCTGTATGTAACACCATTAAATCTGTCCTGAGGTCAGTCTCTGTATGTAACACCATTAAATCTGTCCTGAGGTCAGTGTCTGTATGTAACACCATTAAATCTGTCCTGAGGTCAGTCTCTGTATGTAACACCATTAATCTGTCCTGAGGTCAGTCTCTCTATGTAACACCATTAAATCTGTCCTGAGGTCAGTCTCTGTATGTAACACCATTAAATCTGTCCTGAAAGGTCAGTCTCTGTATGTAACACCATTAATCTGTCCTGAGGTCAGTCTCTGTATGTAACACCATTAAATCTGTCCTGAGGTCAGTCTCTGTATGTAACACCATTAAATCTGTCCTGAGGTCAGTCTCTGTATGTAACACCATTAAATCTGTCCTGAGGTCAGTCTCTGTAACACCATTAAATCTGTCCTGAGGTCAGTGTCTGTATGTAACAGCATTAAATCTGTCCTGAGGTCAGTCTCTGTATGTAACACCATTAAATCTGTCCTGAGGTCAGTCTCTGTATGTAACACCATTAAATCTGTCCTGAGGTCAGTCTCTGTATGTAACACCATTAAATCTGTCCTGAGGTCAGTCTCTCTATGTAACACCATTAAATCTGTCCTGAGGTCAGTCTCTCTATGTAACACCATTAAATCTGTCCTGAGGTCAGTCTCTCTATGTAACACCATTAAATCTGTCCTGAGGTCAGTCTCTGTATGTAACACCATTAAATCTGTCCTGAGGTCAGTCTCTGTATGTAACAGCATTAAATCTGTCCTGAGGTCAGTCTCTGTATGTAACACCATTAAATCTGTCCTGAGGTCAGTCTCTGTATGTAACACCATTAAATCTGTCCTGAGGTCAGTCTCTGTATGTAACACCATTAAATCTATCCTGAGGTCAGTCTCTGTATGTAACACCATTAAATCTGTCCTGAGGTCAGTCTCTGTATGTAACACCATTAAATCTGTCCTGAGGTCAGTCTCTGTATGTAACACCATTAAATCTGTCATGAGGTCAGTCTCTGTATGTAACACCATTAAATCTGTCCTGAGGTCAGTCTCTGTATGTAACACCATTAAATCTGTCCTGAGGTCAGTCTCTGTATGTAACACCATTAAATCTGTCCTGAGGTCAGTCTCTGTATGTAACACCATTAAATCTGTTCTGAGGTCAGTCTCTGTGTATGTAACACCATTAAATCTGTCCTGAGGTCAGTCTCTGTAACACCATCAGTAGCTGGTTCAGAGGGTTGTAAGGGGATATTGCCTCAACTGAGGAGAAGCATTGTTCATGTGGATTTTTGTGAAATTATTGTATTTTTGTATTAGTGAAATTATTGTATTTTTGTATCGGGAATTTTACAAGAATCCAGTACAAATTTGATGAAGACTAATCACTAGTCACTTTAGATATAGTTTATCAGACTTAAACAAACAGAATGATAATCTGTCATTGGAAATCCTTGAGCATTACAATTTACCAAACGAAAACATACAACATCAATCGGCCTAATCACTGATCACTTGTCCTCCTGCTCCAGATTTAGTCTGTCCCTTCTGTCACCCATCTGACAGCCATGATCATTCTTCTGTAAATCTATTTAATGGTCAAGACTGATGTGTTCTGCTCTGCCTCGGCCCACAGGACCGGCACCATGACACAATGAGCAATGATCCCCCATTGAGGAGAACAGTGTGTAATAGATATCTCTTCCCTTCCCCTTCCTCCCTCCATCTCTCCTTCCTCTCCTCCCTCCCCCCTTCCTCTCCTCCCTTCCCCCTTCCTCTCCTCCATCTCTCCTTCCTCTCCTCCATCTCTCCTTCCTCTCCTCCATATCTCCTTCCTCTCCTCCCTCCCCCCTTCCTCTCCTCCCTTCCCCCTTCCTCTCCTCCATCTCTCCTTCCTCTCCTCCATCTCTCCTTCCTCTCCTCCCTTCCCCCTTCCTCTCCTCCATCTCTCCTTCCTCTCCTCCCTCCCCCCTTCCTCCCTCCATCTCTCCTTCCTCTCCTCCCTCCCCCCTTTCCTCCCTCCATCTCTCCTTCCTCTCCTCTCCCTCCCCCCTTCCTCCCTCCATCTCTCCTTCCTCCCTCCATCTCTCCTTCCTCTCCTCCATCTCTCCTTCCTCCCTCCATCTCTCCTTCCTCTCCTCCCTTCCTCCATCTCTCCTCCATCTCTCCTTCCTCTCCTCCATCTCTCCTTCCTCTCCTCCCTCCCCCTTCCTCTCCTCCATCTCTCCTTCCTCTCCTCCCTTCCCCCTTCCTCTCCTCCATCTCTCCTTCCTCTCCTCCCTCCCCCCTTCCTCCCTCCATCTCTCCTTCCTCTCCTCCATCTCTCCTTCCTCCCTCCATCTCTCCTTCCTCTCCTCCCTTCCTCCATCTCTCCTCCATCTCTCCTTCCTCTCCTCCATCTCTCCTTCCTCTCCTCCCTTCCCCCTTCCTCTCCTCCCTTCCCCCTTCCTCTCCTCCATCTCTCCTTCCTCTCCTCCATCTCTCCTTCCTCTCCTCCATCTCTCCTTCCTCCCTCCATCTCTCCTTCCTCTCCTCCCTTCCTCCATCTCTCCTCCATCTCTCCTTCCTCTCCCTCCTTCCTCTCCTCCTCTCCTGGTGATGACCTGGAGTGCTGCTGTCACCCTCCAACCATCATCATCATGCTCCTGTTGTTGTGGTGATGACCTGGAGTGCTGCTGTCACCCTCCATCCATCATCACCATGCTCCTGTTGTTGTGGTGATGACCTGGAGTGCTGCTGTCACCCTCCATCCATCATCACCATGCTCCTGTTGTTGTGGTGATGACCTGGAGTGCTGCTGTCACCCTCCAACCATCATCATCATGCTCCTGTTGTTGTGGTGATGACCTGGAGTGCTGCTGTCACCCTCCAACCATCATCATCATGCTCCTGTTGTTGTGGTGATGACCTGGAGTGCTGCTGTCACCCTCCAACCATCATCATCATGCTCCTGTTGTTGTGGTGATGACCTGGAGTGCTGCTGTCACCCTCCATCCATCATCACCATGCTCCTGTTTGTTGTGGTGATGACCTGGAGTGCTGCTGTCACCCTCCAACCATCATCATCATGCTCCTGTTGTTGTGGTGATGACCTGGAGTGCTGCTGTCACCCTCCATCCATCATCACCATGCTCCTGTTGTTGTGGTGATGACCTGGAGTGCTGCTGTCACCCTCCAACCATCATCACCATGCTCCTGTTGTTGTTGTTGTGGTGATGACCTGGAGTGCTGCTGTCACCCTCCAACCATCATCACCATGCTCCTGTTGTTGTGGTGATGACCTGGAGTGCTGCTGTCACCCTCCAACCATCATCACCATGCTCCTGTTGTTGTGGTGATGACCTGGAGTGCTGCTGTCACCCTCCAACCATCATCACAATGCTCCTGTTGTTGTGTTGTGGTGATGACCTGGAGTGCTGCTGTCACCCTCCAACCATCATCACAATGCTCCTGTTGTTGTGTTGTGGTGATGACCTGGAGTGCTGCTGTCACCCTCCAACCATCATCACCATGCTCCTGTTGTTATGTTGTGGTGATGACCTGGAGTGCTGCTGTCACCCTCCAACCATCATCACCATGCTCCTGTTGTTGTGGTGATGACCTGGAGTGCTGCTGTCACCCTCCAACCATCATCACCATGCTCCTGTTGTTGTGGTGATGACCTGGAGTGCTGCTGTCACCCTCCAACCATCATCACCATGCTCCTGTTGTTGTGTTGTGGTGATGACCTGGAGTGCTGCTGTCACCCTCCAACCATCAGCACCATGCTCCTGTTGTTGTGGTGATGACCTGGAGTGCTGCTGTCACCCTCCATCCTCTGATCTCTCATCTGAATAACAACTTCACCTACAATGTTTTAACACTGTTAGACAGAACTCCTGCCATGGTAACTATCATTGCACACAGCCAGCCAGCTACTAATGACCTCAACACAAACAAGAACAAGCAGATACTGGGTAGAGTGGTGCAGTGGCGTAATTGAACTAAAAGGATGCAGATTTCATCTTGACTATGCAATAGAAAAACCATTGAAGTTCAATGGTTGGTTTCTGGACAGTGCTTTCTAATGCAATAATGCTATCCAACAACATAACCCCATTGTGGTGTTGCTAATTGGGCTGTTCTGTGTCGTCTGATGGTTGTAACCCCCCCCCCCCCCCCCCCCCCACACACACACCCCAGCTCATTATTCAGTTCTACATCAACTCATCTAGAAATACAATCAATTAGTATTAGTGTTCTTATTATTAATATCTTGTTCACATTAACGAGATGGAAGAGACGCACTAGTAAACAACAAGGTGCGTCTGGAATGACACCCTATTCCCTTTATAGTGCACTACTTTAGACCAGAGCCCTATGACACCCTATTCCCTATATAGTGCACTACTTTAGACCAAGAGCCCTATGACACCCTATTCCCTATATAGTGCACTACTTTAGACCAGAGCCCTATGGCACCCTATTCCCTATATAGTGCACTACTTTAGACCAGAGCCCTATGACACCATATTCCCTATATATAGTGCACTACTTTAGACCAGAGCCCTATGACACCCTATTCCCTATATAGTGCACTACTTTAGACCAGAGCCCTATGACACCCTATTCCCTATATAGTACACTACTTTAGACAAGAGCCCTATGGCACCCTATTCCCTATATAGTGCACTACTTTAGACCAGAGCCCTATGACACCCTATTCCCTATATAGTGCACTACTTTAGACCAGAGCCCTATGACACCCTATTCCCTATATAGTGCACTACTTTAGACCAGAGCCCTATGACACCCTATTCCCTATATAGTACACTACTTTAGACCAGAGCCCTATGGCACCCTATTCCCTATATAGTACACTACTTTAGACCAGAGCCCTATGGCACCCTATTCCCTATATAGTGCACTACTTTAGACCAGAGCCCTATGACACCCTATTCCCTATATAGTACACTACTTTAGACCAGAGCCCTATGACACCCTATTCCCTATATAGTACACTACTTTAGACCAGGGCCCTATGACACCCTATTCCCTATATAGTGCACTACTTTAGACCAGAGCCCTATGACACCCTATTCCCTATATAGTACACTACTTTAGACCAGAGCCCTATGGCACCCTATTCCCTATATAGTGCACTACTTTAGACCAGAGCCCTATGGCACCCTATTCCCTATATAGTGCACTACTTTAGACCAGAGCCCTATGGCACCCTATTCCCTATATAGTGCACTACTTTAGACCAGAGCCCTATGACACCCTATTCCCTATATAGTACACACTACTTTAGACCAGAGCCCTATGGCACCCTATTCCCTATATAGTGCACTACTTTAGACCAGAGCCCTATGGCACCCTATTCCCTATATAGTACACTACTTTAGACCAGGCTCCTATTCCAGTATATAGGAGATCGGATGCCATTTGGGACACAACCAATGTTTCTCTGTGAGTCAATCATCCAACCCTCCAGAGAACTGCCAGAGAGGGTTCAGGGATAATTGGACAAAGGTTGTTGTTTGTTTTAAAAGTTGTTTTGTCAAGGCACTCATTTTACAGCAGGAAGCCATTGTACTGTGAAAGAGAAGGGATCAACAGTGCAGTTCAAATTGCTTTGAGTAAAGAAAAAAAAGTCTGTCAGAATAAAGTCTAAACGACACAGACGTTTTAGGGATATTTTTCTCGGAGCCAAAAGGAAGACGGTTAAATGACCAAGCCACTTTGAGGCCGAGCTAGAGTTTAAAAACACCGTCTGACAACCTCTCATCCTACCAGCTGCCACCTCGTCTGCTCGTCCAGCCTGGTTCTGGTTTCAGCCCAAAAGGAAAACATAGATTATAAAATATGAAGAAAATGTACACTGAGTGTGAAATACATTAAGAACACGAATCTCCTAAATATTGAGTTGCCCTCAGAACAGACTCAAATCGTCGGGGGGGCATCGACTCTACAAGGTGTCGAAAGCGTTCCACAGGGATGCTGGCCCATGTTGACTCCAATGCTTCCCACAGTTGTGTCAAGTTGGATGGATGTCCTTTGGGTGGTGACCATTCTTGATACACACGGGAAACTGTTGAGCGTTAAAAACCCAGCAGCGTTGCAGTTCTTGACACAAAACGGTGCGCCTGCCACCTACTACCAAACCCCTGTTCAAAGGCACTTAAATATTTTGTCTTGCCCATTCACCCTCTGAATGACACACATACACAATCCATGTCTCAAATGTGTCCAGGCTTTAAAATCCTTGTCTCCTCCCCTTCATCTACACTTGATCGAAGTGGCTTTTAACAAGTGACATCATGGAAAGAGCAGATGTCCTTAACGTTTTGTATGTTTATAATGTTACCTTGTATCTAACCCAGTCTATCTGTATCTAACCCAGTCTATCTGTATCTAACCCAGTCTATCTGTATCTAACCCAGTCTATCTGTATCTAACCCAGTCTATCTGTATCTAACCCAGTCTATCTGTATCTAACCCAGTCTATCTGTATCTAACCCAGTCTATCTGTATCTAACCCAGTCTTTCTGTATCTAACCCAGTCTATCTGTATCTAACCCAGTCTTTCTGCATCTAACCCAGTCTATCTGTATCTAACCCAGTCTATCTGTATCTAACCCAGTCTTTCTGTATCTAACCCAGTCTTTCTGTATCTAACCCAGTCTATCTGTATCTAACCCAGTCTATCTGTATCTAACCCCAGTCTTTCTGTATCTAACCCAGTATATCTGTATCTAACCCAGTCTATCTGTATCTAACCCAGTCTTTCTGCATCTAACCCAGTCTATCTGTATCTAACCAGTCTATCTGTATCTAACCCAGTCTTTCTGTATCTAACCCAGTCTATCTGTATCTAACCCAGTCTATCTGTATCTAACCCAGTCTATCTGTATCTAACCCAGTCTATCTGTATCTAACCCAGTCTATCTGTATCTAACCCAGTCTATCTGTATCTAACCCAGTCTTTCTGTATCTAACCCAGTCTATCTGTATCTAACCCAGTCTATCTGTATCTAACCCAGTCTTTCTGTATCTAACCCAGTCTATCTGTATCTAACCCAGTCTATCTGTATCTAACCCAGTCTATCTGTATCTAACCCAGTCTATCTGTATCTAACCCAGTCTATCTGTATCTAACCCAGTCTTTCTGCATCTAACCCAGTCTATCTGTATCTAACCCACCAGTCTATCTGTATCTAACCCAGTCTATCTGTATCTAACCCAGTCTTTCTGTATCTAACCCAGTCTATCTGTATCTAACCCAGTCTTTCTGTATCTAACCCAGTCTTTCTGTATCTAACCCAGTCTATCTGTATTTAACCCAGTCTATCTGTATCTAACCCAGTCTTTCTGTATCTAACCCAGTCTATCTGTATCTAACCCAGTCTATCTGTATCTAACCCAGTCTATCTGTATCTAGCCCAGTCTTTCTGTATCTAACCCAGTCTATCTGTATCTAACCCAGTCTATCTGTATCTAACCCAGTCTATCTGTATCTAACCCAGTCTTTCTGTATCTAACCCAGTATATCTGTATCTAACCCAGTCTATCTGTATCTAACCCAGTCTATCTGTATCTAACCCAGTCTTTCTGTATCTAACCCAGTCTATCTGTATTTAACCCAGTCTATCTGTATCTAACCCAGTCTATCTGTATCTAACCCAGTCTATCTGTATCTAACCCAGTCTATCTGTATCTAACCCAGTCTATCTGTATCTAACCCAGTCTATCTGTATCCAACCCAGTCTATCTGTATCTAACCCAGTCTATCTGTATCCAACCCAGTCTATCTGTATCTAACCCAGTCTTTCTGCATCTAACCCAGTCTATCTGTATCTAACCCAGTCTATCTGTATCCAACCCAGTCTATCTGTATCTAACCCAGTCTTTCTGTATCTAACCCAGTCTATCTGTATCTAACCCAGTCTATCTGTATCCAACCCAGTCTATCTGTATCTAACCCAGTCTTTCTGTATTCACTCTTATATTACTGTTATATATTCTTAAGTCATTGTAATATACTCTTATATTACTATTACATACTCTACTGTTATATACTCTGTCACTGTTATGTAATGTTAAAGTACTGTTATATACTCTTATAGTACTGTTATATACTATTATATTACTGATATATACTCTTATATTACTGTTATATACTATTATTGTACTCTTATATACTCTACTGTTATATACTCTTATATTACTGTTAGATACTTTTATATACTCTTATATACTGTTATATTACTGTTATATACACCTATAGTACTGTTATATACTCTTATATTACTGTTATATACTCTTATGTCACTGTTATATACTGAAATATTACTGTTAAATAATCTTATAGTACTGTCATATACTCTTATGTCACTATTATATACTCTTATGTCACTCATATATACGCTTATATTTGTATTTGTATTTGTATTTATTATGGATCCCCATTAGTTCCTGCCAAGGCAGCAGCTACTCTTCCTGGGGTCCAGCTAAATTAAGGCAGTTTATACAATTTTAAAAAAACATTACAATACATTCACAGATTTCCCAACACACTGTGTTCCCTCAGGCCCCTACTCTACTACCACATATCTACAACACAAAATCCATGTGTACGTGTGTGCGTATGTTATTGTGTGTGTGTATGCATGTGTCTGTGTCTATGTTTGTGTTGCTTCACAGTCCCCGCTGTTCCATAAGGTGTATTTTTATCTGTTTTTTAAGTCTGATTCTACTGCTTGCATCAGTTACTTGATGTGGAATAGACTTCCATGTAGTCATGGCTCTATGTAGTACTGTGCACCTCCCATAGTCTGTTCTGGACTTGGGGACTGTGAAGAGAGACCTCTGGTGGCATGTCTTGTGGGGTATGCATGGGTGTCCGAGCTGTGTGCCAGTAGTTCAAACAGACAGCTCGGTGCATTCAACATGTCAATACCTCTCACAAATAGAAGTAGTGATGAAGTCAATCTCTCCTCTACTTTGAGCCAGGAGAGATTGACATGCATATTATTAATATCAGCTCTCTGTGTACATCCAAAGGCCAGCCGTGCTGCACTGTTCTGAGCTAATTGCAATTTTCCTAAGTCCCTCTTTGTGGCACCTGACCACACGACTGAACAGTAGTCCAGGTGTGACAAAACTATGGCTTGTAGGACCTGCCTTGTTGATAATGCTGTGAAGAAGGTAGAGCAGCGCTTTATTATGGACAGACTTCTCCCATCTTAGCTACTGTTTGTATCAATATGTTTTGACCATGACAGTTTACAATCCAGGGTTACTCCAAGCAGTTTAGTCTCCTCAACTTGATCAATTTCCATAGTATTTATTACAAGATTTAGTTGAGGTTTAGGGTTTAGTGAACGATTTGTCCCAAATACAATGCTTTTAGTTTTTAAATATTTAGGACTAATTTTATTCCTTGCCACCCACTCTGAAACTAACTGCAGCTCTTTGTTAAGTGTTGCAGTCATTTCAGTCGCTGTAGTAGTAGCTGACATGTATAGTGTTGAGTCATCCACATACATAGACACTCTGGCTTTACTCAAAGCCAGTGGCATGTCATTAGTAAGAGATTGAAAAAAGTAAGGGGCCTAGACAGCTGCCCTGGGGAATTCCTGATTCTACCTGGATTATGTTGGAGAGGCTCCCATTAAAGAACACCCTCTGTGTTCTGTTAGACAGGTAACTCTTTATCCACATTATAGCAGGGGGTGTAAAGCCATAACACATACGTTTTTCCAGCAGCAGACTATGATCGATAATGTCAAAAGCCACCCTGAAGCCCCCCAACAACTTTTTTATCATACATTTCTCTCAGCCAATCATCAGTCATTTGTGTAAGTGCTGTCCTTGTTGAATGTCCTTCCCTATAAGCATGCTGAAAGTTTGTTGTCAATTTGTTTACTGTAAAATAGCATTATATCTGGTCAAACACAATTTTTTCCAAAAGTTTACTAAGGTTGGTAACAGGCTGATTGGTCGGCTATTTGAGCCAGTAAGGGGGCTTTACTATTCTTAGGTAGCGGAATTACTTGTGCTTCCCTCCAGGCCTGAGGGCACACACTTTCTAGTAGGCTTAAATTCAACAAAATGGTAAACAGGAGTGGCAATATCGTCCGCTATTATCCTCAGTAATTTTCCATCCAAGTTGTCAGACCCCGGTGGCTTGTCATTGTTGATCGACAATAATAATGTTTTCACCTCTTTCACACTCACTTTACGGAATTCAAAATTACAATGCTTGTCTTTCATAATTTGGTCAGATATACTTGGATATGTATTGTCAGCGTTTGTTGCTGGCATGTCATTCCTAAGTTTGCTAATCTTGCCAGTTAAAGAATAATTAAGTAGTTGGCAATATCAGTTGGTTTTGTGATGAATGAGCCATCTGATTCAATGAATGATGGAGTTGAGTTTGCTTTTTTCCCCAAAATGTCATTTAAGGTGCTCCAAAGCTTTTTACTATCATTCTTTATGTCATTTATTTCATAGTGTAGTTTCTTCTTCTTTTTATTCAGTTTAGTGAAATTATTTCTCAATTTGCAATACGTTTGCCAATCGGTTGTGCAGACAGACATATTTGCCATTCCTTTTGCCTCATCCCTCTCAACCACACCATTTTTCATTCCTCATCAATCCACAGGGATTTAAAAGTGTTTATAGTCATTTTCTTAATGGGTGCATGCTTATTAGTAACTGGAATAAGCCATTTCATAAATGTGTCAAGTACAGTGTCTGTTTGCTCCTCATTACACACCACGGACCAACAAATATTATTTACATCAACAACATAGAAATCACTACAAAACGTATTGTATGACCTCTTATACACTATATTAGGTCCAGCCTTTGGAACTTTGGTTTTTCCTAGATATGGCTACTATATTGTGATCACTACATCCAATGGATTTGGATACTGCTTTCAAGCACATTTCTGCAGTATTAGTAAAGATGTGATCAATACATGTTGATGATTTAATTCCTGTGCTGTTTGTAACATTTACATTACATTTTAGTCATTTAGCAGACGCTCTTATCCAGAGCGACTTACAGTTAGTGAATACATATTTTTTTTATACTGGCCCCCCGTGGGAATCGAACCCACAACCCTGGCGTTGCAAACGCCATGCTCTATCAAACTGAGCTACATCCCTACCGGCCATTCCCTCCCCTACCCTGGACGACGCTGGGCCAATTGTGCGCCGCCCCCATGGGTCTCCCGGTCGCGGCCGGCTGCGACAGAGCCTGGATTCGAACCAGGATCTCTAGTGGCACAGTTAGCACTGCGATGCAGTGCCTAGAGACCACTGCGCCACTCAGGAGACTAACTACCCTGGTAGGTTGACTGATAACCTGAACCAGGTTGCAGGCACTGGTTACAGTTTGAAGCTTTTCTTGAGTGGGCAGCTTGATGAAAGCCAGTCAATATTTAAATCTCCCAGATAATATACCTCTCTGTTGATATCACATACATTATCAAGCATTTCACACATATTATCCAGATACTGACTGTTAGCCCTTGGTGGTCTATAGCAGCTTCCCACCAGAATGGGCTTTAGGTGAGGCAGATGAACCTGTGGCCATATTACTTCAACAGTATTTAACATGAGATCCTCTCTAATCTTTACAGGAATGTGGTTCTGAATATAAACAGCAACACCTCCACCATTTGCATTTCTATCTTTTCTGTAAATGTTATAACCTTGTATTGCCACCACTGTATCATCAAAGGTGTTATCTAAGTGAGTTTCAGAGATAGTCAGAATATCAATGTCATCTGTACTAGCCAATTATTGACTTCATGAACCTTGCTTCTTAAAGCTACATACAGATGTCAAAAATGTTATGAATTTATTTGCATTTTAAATGAGGGAAATAAGCATTTGACCCCCTCTCAATCAGAAAGATTTCTGACTCCCAGGTGTCTTTTATACAGGTAACGAGCTGAGATTAGGAGCACACTCTTAAAGGGAGTGCTCCTAATCTCAGCTTGTTACCTGTATAAAAGACACCTGTCCACAGACGCAATCAATCAATCAGATTCCAAACTCTCCACCATGGCAAAGACCAAGGAGCTCTCCAAGGATGTCAGGGACAAGATTGTAGATCTACACAAGGCTGGAATGGGCTACAAGACCATCGCCAAGCAGCTTGGTGAGAAGGTGACAAGAGTTGGTGTGATTATTCGCAAATGGAAGAAACACAAAATAACTGTCAATCTCCCTCGGCCTGGGGCTCCATGCAAGATCTCACCTCGTGGAGTTGCAATGATCATGAGAACGGTGAGGAATCAGCCCAGAACTACACAGGAGGATCTTGTCAATGATCTCAAGGCAGCTGGACCATAGTCACCAAGAAAGTAATTGGTAACACACTACGCCGTGAAGGACTGAAATCCTGCAGCGCCCGCAAGGTCCCCCTGCTCAAGAAAGCACATATACAGGGCCGTCTGAAGTTTGCCAATGAACATCTGAATGATTCAGAGGAGAACTGGGTGAAAGTGTTGTGGTCAGATGAGACCAAAATCGAGCTCTTTGGCATCAACTCAACTCGCCGTGTTTGGAGGAGGAGGAATGCAGCCTATGACCCCAAGAACACCATCCCCACCGTCAAACATGGAGGTGGAAACATTATGCTTTGGGGGTGTTTTTCTGCTAAGGGGACAGGACAACTTCACCGCATCAAAAGGACGATGGACGGGGCCATGTACCGTCAAATCTTGGGTGAGAACTTCCTTCCATCAGCCAGGGCATTGAAAATGGGTCGTGGATGGGTATTCCAGCATGACAATGACCCAAAACACACGGCCAAGGCAACAAAGGAGTGGCTCAAGAAGAAGCACATTGTCAAGGCGTGCTGAAGGTGGGTGTGGTGTAGGAATCATGCGCAGGACGCAGAGGCTCAGTCCAAAGGCTTTAGTGCAATATATAATATATATATATGACAGAAGCACAATAAGCCCGAAGGCAAAATACACGACGCACACAGGCGACAAAACAAATGACGCACAAACATGTGCAAACTACCCTCTCCAAAACACTGGAGGGAAAATGTAGCTCCAAACACGAAACAGAAGCGCAATCACACACAACGACAAGCACACACAACGAGAACTAAATAGGACACTAACGAGGACTAACAAGACACAGGTGTACAACATCCAGACAAAACCAAACGAACATGAAACATAGATCGGTGGCAGCTAGTACTCCGGGGACGACGACCGCCGAAGCCTGCCCGAACCAGGAGGAGGAGCAGTCTCGGCCGAAACCGTGACAGTACCCCCCCTTGACGCGCGGCTCCAGCCGTGCGCCGACCCCGGCCTCGGGGACGACCAGGAGGACGCGGAGCAGGGCGCGCGGGATGGTCCCGGTGGAACTCCGACAGGAGAGATGGGTCTAGGATGTCCCTCCGCGGCACCCAGCACCGCTCCTCCGGGCCGTACCCCTCCCACTCCACGAGATACTGGAGACCCCCCATCCGGCGTCTAGAGTCCAAGATGGACCGAACGGTGTACGCCGGAGCCCCCTCGATGTCCAGTGGGGGCGGAGGAGTCTCCCCTATCTCATTGTCCTGGAGTGGACCAGCTACCACCGGCCTGAGAAGAGACACATGGAACGATGGGTTAATATTCTTATACTCAACAGGTAGATGTAATCTATAACACACCTCGTTCAATCTTCTCAGGACTTTAAAGGGCCCCACAAACCGCCGACCCAGCTTCCGGCAGGGCAGGCGGAGGGGTAGGTTTCTGGTAGAGAGCCAGACTCGATCTCCTGGTGCGTACACCGGCCCCTCACTGCGGGTGGAGATCGGTCGCTCGCCTCGGGCCTTGTGACGAAGGACGGCCCGCTGCAGGTGGACGTGGGCAGCATTCCACGTCTCTTCCGAGCGCCTCATCCAATCATCCACCGCAGGGGCCTCGATCTGGCTCTGCTGCCAAGGTGCCAGAACCGGCTGGTAACCTAACACACATTGGAAGGGGGTTAGGTTAGTAGAGGAGTGCGGAGAGAGTTTCTGGGCCATCTCGGCCCAGGGAATGTACCGTGCCCACTCCTCCGGCCGGTCCTGGCAATACGACCTCAGAAACCTACCCACATCCTGGTTGACACGTTTCTACCTGCCCGTTACTCTCCGGGTGGTACCCTGAGGTAAGGCTAACCGAGACCCCCAAACGCTCCATGAACGCTCTCCAAACACGAGAGGTAAAACTGGGGACCTCGATCAGACACTATATCCTCGGGTACCCCGTAATGCCGGAAGACATGGGTAAATAGGGCCTCAGCGGTCTGTAGGGCAGTAGGAAGACCCGACATAGGGAGAAGACGACAGGCCTTAGAGAACCGGTCCACAACGACCAGGATGGTGGTATTCCCCTGAGAGAGGGGAAGGTCTGTCACAAAATCCACCGAGAGGTGGGACCATGGTCGTTGTGGAACGGGCAGGGGTTGTAACTTACCCCTGGGCAGATGTCGGGCGCCTTACACTGGGCACACACCGAGCAGGAGGAGACATAAACCCTCACATCCCTAGCCAAAGTGGGCCACCAGTATTTAGTGCTAAGGCAATGCACCGTCCGGCCGATACCCGGATGTCCAGAGGAGGGTGACGTGTGAGCCCAGTAAATGAGTCGATGCCGAATCTCGCGCGGAACGTACTTCCGACCCTCAGGACACTGTGGAGGGCTGGGGTCGGTACGCAACGCTCGCTCGATTTCGGTGCCACAAGGCAAGACTCCGGTAGTATGGGGAGTGGGCTCAACGGACCTCTCCTCCGTGTCATACCGCCGGGACAGCGCATCCGCCTTACCATTCTGGGACCCAGGGATGTACGTGATTTTAAATACGAACCTGGTGAGAAACATACTCCATCGAGCCTGGCGAGGGTTCAGTCTCCTCGCTGCCCGTATGTACTCCAGGTTCCGATGGTCAGTCAAAATGAGGAAAGGGTGTTGAGCCCCCTCAAGCCAATGCCTCCACACCTTAAGGGCTTGAACTACAGCTAACAGCTCCCTGTCCCCAACGTCATAGTTACGCTCCGCCGGGCTGAGCTTCTTAGAGTAAAAAGCACAGGGGCGGAGTTTAGGTGGCGTGCCGGACCGTTGAGAGAGAACGGCCCCTATACCAGCCTCAGACGTGTCTACCTCGACCTGAAAGGGTAATGCGGGATCCGGATGCGCCAGCACCGAGCCGAACGTAAACAGTCCCTTCAGTCTCCTAAAGGCCCTGTCCGCATCGGCTGACCACTGCCAGGCCGCACCGGACCCCCCTTCAGAAGGGACGTGATGGGAGCTGCCACCTGTCCAAAACCCCGGGGGGATTAAACCTCCGGTAGTAATTCGCAAAGCCCAAAAACTGCTGCACCTCTTTTACAGTAGTTGGGGTTTGCCAATTACGCCACAGCGGACACACGATCCACCTCCATTCTCACCCCTGACGCGGACAACCGATAACCCAAAAAGGAGACCGACTCCTGGAAAAAACAGACATTTCTCTGCCTTGACATATGGTCGTGCTCCAACAGCCTCCTCAATACACGACGCACCAGGGTTATATGCTCGGCTCGGGTAGACGAGTACACCAGAATGTCATCAATGTACACGACCACCCCTTGTCCCTGCATATCCCGGAAAATGTTATCTACGAAGGATTGGAAGACTGATGGAGCATCATCAAACCCATATGGCATGACGAGATATTCAAAATGACCTGACGTGGTACTAAACGCTGTCTTCCATTCGTCCACCCTCCCTAATGCGCCACCAAGTTATACGCGCTCCTGAGATCCAGTTTTTGTGAAAAACCGCGCTCCATGCAATGACTCCGTCATGGTCGCAATCAGAGGGAGTGGATAACTGTATTTCACAGTAATCTGATTGAGACCACGGTAATCAATGCACGGGCGCAACCCTCCCATCTTTCTTTTTCACAAAAAAGAAGCTCGAGGAGGCGGGAGAAGTGGAGGGCCGAATGTATCCCTGTCTCAAAGATTCGGCTATATAAGTCTCCATAGCTTTTCTCTCCTCTTGAGACAAAGGATACACATGGCTCCGTGGGAGCGCTGCTCCTGCCTGGAGATCAATCGCACAATCCCCCTGTCTATGAGGAGGCAACTGCGTCGCCCTAGTTTTGGCTAAACACGAGTGCTAAATCCCCATATTCAGGCGGAATGTGCAGTGCGGGCACTTTGGTTTGGACTTTCACACGAAGTCGCCCCCACGGAAACACCCAGACATCGCCCCTCGCACTGAGCAGACCACCCTCGAGAGCCCTCTGTTGCCACGAAATAGCAGGGTTATGGTGCTTAAAAACCCAGGGAATCCCCAGCACCACTGGGTACGCAGGAGAGTCGATCAGATACAACTGTATAGTCTCCTCATGACCCCCCTGCGCACACATCCGAAGTGGCGCTGTGATCTCCCTGATCAACCCCGACCCCAACGGGCGGCTGTCTAAGGCATGAACGGGAAAAGGTTTGTCAACAGGTAGGAGAGGGATCCCTAAACTCAAAACAAAACTTACGATCAACAAAATTCCCCAGCTGCCGCCTGAATCTACTAGCGCCTTATGCTGGGAATGAGGTGCAACCTGTGGAAAACAAACAGGTATACAAAAGTGTGCAACAGAAAGCTCTGGGTAAGTGGGACGTCTATCACCTGGGAGGGGGGCCCCCCAGTGCGTGGCCTGTTGTCTTTTCTCCCGGAGAAACCCACCCCAGCACCTGGCCGTCCAGTGTGCCCTCCACGACCGGCACTTGGTGCAGGAGACAGGCCCCCTCGGGCTCTTCATACTCCGTTCTCTAGCGCTCGGCACCCCCGAGCTCCATAGGGCTCGGCTCGGAGGTGCCGGAGGGCGGAATGGACGGACTCCCCTCGGGACGTCCACGGGTGGCCAGCAGGGTGTCCAGACGGATGGACATATCGACCAACTGGTCGAGGTAAGATGGGTATCCCTGCAGGCCAACTCACGTTGAACGTCCTCTCGTAGGCTACATCGAAAATTGGTCGATGAGAGGCCCGTTCATTCCACCCTGCATCCGCCGCTAGAGTCCGGTACTCTAGAGCGAACACCTGAGCGCTCCTCCTCCCCTGTCTCAAATGGACTAGACGCTCCCCCGCGCTTTGCCCTCAGGTGGATGGTCGAACACGGCCTTGAAGCGGCGGGAGAACTCGGCGTAGGTGATGGTGTTGGCGTCCATCTTCCTCCACTCGGCATTAGCCCACTCAACGCATTGCCCGTTGAGACAGGAGCATGAGGGCGGAAAACGCTCTCGTATCCCTGAGGGCACCGGGGTACAGTGGCCAGGTAGAGCTCCACCTGCAGGAGGAACCCCTGACACCCGGCAGCTGTTCCGTCATCGCCCTCGGGAGCGAGAGCCGAATCCCCCTGGGTTCCGAACCTGGGACTGGTGGACGCGACCCGATGGGTATGGACAGGGTAGGTGGAGGTGTGGGTACCCTGCTGGCCTCCCATCGGTGCATGATGTTGATTACCTCCTGTTAGAGCGGTCTCCAGTTGTCTGATCTGGTCCCTCTGCCCACGGAGATGCTCCTCGAGCGCACAGGCGTCACTGCCGATCCTGCTGATTCCATAAGGTGTGTGTGATTCTGTCAAGGCGTGCTGAAGGTGGGTGTGGTGTAGGAATCATGCGCAGGACGCAGAGGCTCAGTCCAAAGGCTTAGTGCAAATATATAATAATATATATATGACAGAAGCACAATAAGCCCGAAGGCAAAATACACGACGCACACAGGCGCGACAAAACAAATGACGCACAAACATGTGCAAACTAACTACCCTCCCAAAACACTGGAGGAAAATGTAGCTCCAAACACGAAACAGAAAGCGCAATCACACACAACGATCAAGCACACACAACGAGAAAACTAAATAGGACACTAACGAGGACTAACAAGACACAGGTGTACAACATCCAGACAAAAACCACAACGAACATGAAACATAGATCGGTGGCAGCTAGTACTCGGGGGACGACGACCACCGAAGCCTGCCCGAACCAGGAGAGGAGCAGTCTCGGCCGAAACCGTATTGTGACCACATTAAGGTCCTGGAGTGGCCTAGCCAGTCTCCAGACCTTAATCCCATAGAAAATCTGTGGAGGAAGCTGAAGGTTCGAGTTGCCAAACATCAGCTCGAAACCTTAATGACACTTGGAGAAGTTCTGCAAAGAGGAGAGTGGAACAAAATTCCCTCCTGAGATGTGTGCAAATCTGGTGGCCAACTACAAGAAACGTCTGACCTCTGTGATTGCCAACAAGGGTTTTGCCACCAAGTACTAAGTCATGTTTTGCAGAGGGGTCAAATACTTATTCCCTCATTAAAAATGCAAATAAATGTATAACATTTTTGACATGCGTTTTTCTGGATGTATTTGTTGTTATTCTGTCTCTCACTGTTCAAATAAACCTACCATTAATAGTATAGACTGATCATGTCTTTGTCAGTGGGCAAACGTACAAAAATCAGCAGGGGATCAAATACTTTTTTCCCTCACTGTATGTTAACGTAGGCTATTTGAGCAACTTTTCTTCTGGGATGATTAACTTGTTTTCATTGCTTTCTGGGAAGCGTAGCAGCAGTAGATATACTCATGTTATTTATGTTAGTGCAGGGTGAGCTGCACCACAGTGGACTTCCTACTAGGGCACACCACCTCAGTACTAACAGTATAAATCTGGTTCATAGAAACATGATTACTGCATACAAAGCTGCAGGATCAAGCAGAGGCATTCAGGGCAGTTAGAGGGACATAAAATTAGGTTACTTACATTGTGTCCAAACACCCCTGGTGATATGTACATTTGCTGAAGCATTGTATGACAACTCTGCGTCACAATGGTAGGGATTAGCTGAGCTGGGCTTGGGTCATTGATAAGTAATTGTTTCAACGCAGTCTTATAACGCTGTGAAAGGATCCAGGAACCCAAAATTATTTGGGTGGATCCCATCCTTCTTATAAAACGTATTTTGTTTCAAAAAAGGTATCGAAAATTGTCAACAAAACGTACACATATTGAGCTGCAATAATCACGTATAGGCCAGTTTGTGAAAGAGAAAGAATCCTGGTAAAGCGTTCAATGCCATGATTCAGAGAGGGCACAGGGCCAGATGTTGATGCCATGATTCAGAGAGGGCACAGGGCCAGATATGATGCCATGATTCAGAGAGGGCACAGGGGCCAGATATGATGCCACGATTCAGAGAGGGCACAGGGCCAGATATGATGGCCACGATTCAGAGAGGGCACAGGGCCAGATATGATGCCATGATTCAGAGAGGGCACAGGGCCAGATATGATGCCCATGATTCAGATGAGGGCACAGGGCCAGATATGATGCCATGATTCAGAGAGGGCACAGGGCCAGATTATGATGCCATGATTCAGAGAGGGCACAGGGCCAGATATGATGCGGTCTTTTATTAGTGTCTAGCAGAGAGTCAATCAGCTCTTTATTATCCAGTTTCAACTGTTCAGCGCTGCCCTTCATAATGTCATTAAAACCCACATGGACTACGATAGAATCGATTTCCATGTCCTGACGGATATGGCATGGTTTTTTTGCCACCAGGAATGGGATTCACATTTCCTTACCATGGAGCTGTCCAAAATCACAGCTGGCATGAAGGATGAGGAAATCCGCCCACTCCCACGCTTCACAGGATTCAGAGAACCCTTTATGGACAGGTGATGGCAAGATAACTTGAGCTCCGTTTGCTCCAAGCCCTGGTGCAGCCTCCG
>CM072220.1:85782600-85880100 GCA_036851935.1 Coregonus suidteri
CCACCCCACTACCCCCACTACCACCCCCAACTACCACCCCCCCAACCACCCCAACCCCACTACCACCCCAACCCCTGACCCATCCCCACTCCACCCCAACCCCCACCCCAACCCCAACCCCCACCTGACCCAACCCCCACTACCACCCCCACCCCAACACCCCACTCCACCCCAACTACCACCCCAACCCCCACTACCCCCACCCCAACCCCCACTACCACCCAACCCCCACTACCACCCCACCCCCAACTGACCCCACCCCACCCCCACTCCACCCCAACCCCCACTACCACCCCAATACCACCCCAACCCCCACTACCCCACCCCCCCCACCTGACCCCAACCCCCACCTGACCCCAACCCCCACTACCACCCCAACCCCACTACCCCCCCCCAACTACCACCCCAACCCCCACTACCACCCCTGCCCCAACCCCCAACTGACCCCCCCAACCCCCCACTACCACCCCAACCCCCACTACCACCCCAACCCCCACTACCACCCCAACCCCAACTACCACCCCCAACCCCCCCCCACTGACCCCCACCCAACCCCCACTCCACCCCAACCCCCCCCCCACTACCACTCCACCCCAACCCCCCAACCCCCACCTGACCCAACACCCCACTACCCCCCCCACCCCAACCCCCACTGACCCCACCCCAACTACCACCCCCAACCCCCACTACCACCCCAACCCCCACTACCACCTGACCCCAACCCCCACTACTGACCCCAACCCCCACCCCCACCCCCCCAACCCCCACTACCACCCCAACTACCACCTGAACCCAACCCCCACTACCACCGCCAACCCCCACTACCACTGACCCCAACCCCCACTACCACCCCAACCCCCACTGACCCCCACCCCAACTACCACCCCAACCCCCACTACCACCGCCAACCCCCAACTGACCCCAACCCCCACTACCACACCCCCCCAACCCCCACTACCACCCCAACCCCCACTACCACACCCAACCCCCACTACCACCGCCAACCCCCACTGACCCCAACCCCCACTACACCCCAACCCCCACTACCCCCCCCTACCACCCCAACCCACAACCCCAGTCTGACTGTGTGATGTTCTGCCTGCTCCTCTCTGTGACTCCTCCCTGCTGACTCCTCCCTGCTCCTCTGTGGTCTCCTGACTCCTCCCTGCTCCTCAAGGCTGTTGCGGCATTCTTTATGAACCTCAGGTAAAGTGCTTTAGATGGACGGCTCCTCCAAGCCACTGGGGGCACTGTGATGTGTAGGATTTATTTGTATACAAACCAACCTGTATATATGTTCAGCTGTCACTGATGTTGCAGACATGAATCACTGTGTACAAACGGTCATGATGCGCTGTTGTAGATAATGTTAAAGGTGAATATTAAAGATTCAAGTCACTCTAACGGACAAAATGCCTTGTCTTTTTTTTTTTTACATGCGTTGTCAACATTTGTTCAGCGGTTTTACTGAGCAGAGAAACTCTTTTGTTTGTGAGTTTGACCACGTTGGGCTAGGTCAGTAACCACAGTAACCAACCACAGCCTAATGGAAGCCTGAACAGGAAGTTCACTACAGAGGGACTGAGTTGACGTCTAATAGTCTACTGACAGATGTGTTCTCACCGTCTGATCTTGTCCTTATAACGATCCACTGCTTTTAAACCCATGAAGGGTAGTGAGTTCACCCAGCTCCTCTCAGCTCAGTGTGTATATAGACACTCTGTTCTGTTGAAGGGTAGTGAGTTCACCCAGCTCCTCTCGGCTCAGTGTATATATAGACACTCTGTTCTGTTGAAGGGTAGTGAGTTCACCCAGCTCCTCTCAGCTCAGTGTATATATAGACCCTCTGTTCTGTTGAAGGGTAGTGAGTTCACCCAGCTCCTCTCAGCTCAGTGTGTATATAGACCCTCTGTTCTGTTGAAGGGTAGTGAGTTCACCCAGCTCCTCTCAGCTCAGTGTATATATAGACCCTCTGTTCTGTTGAAGGGTAGTGAGTTCACCCAGCTCCTCTCAGCTCAGTGTATATATAGACCCTCTGTTCTGTTGAAGGGTAGTGAGTTCACCCAGCTCCTCTCAGCTCAGTGTATATATAGACCCTCTGTTCTGTTGAAGGGTAGTGAGTTCACCCAGCTCCTCTCGGCTCAGTGTGTATATAGACACTCTGTTCTGTTGAAGGGTAGTGAGTTCACCCAGCTCCTCTCAGCTCAGTGTATATATAGACACTCTGTTCTGTTGAAGGGTAGTGAGTTCACCCAGCTCCTCTCAGCTCAGTGTGTATATAGACCCTCTGTTCTGTTGAAGGGTAGTGAGTTCACCCAGCTCCTCTCGGCTCAGTGTATATATAGACCCTCTGTTCTGTTGAAGGGTAGTGAGTTCACCCAGCTCCTCTCAGCTCAGTGTATATATAGACCCTCTGTTCTGTTGAAGGGTAGTGAGTTCACCCAGCTCCTCTCAGCTCAGTGTATATATAGACCCTCTGTTCTGTTGAAGGGTAGTGAGTTCACCCAGCTCCTCTCGGCTCAGTGTGTATATAGACCCTCTGTTCTGTTGAAGGGTAGTGAGTTCACCCAGCTCCTCTCAGCTCAGTGTGTATATAGACCCTCTGTTCTGTTGAAGGGTAGTGAGTTCACCCAGCTCCTCTCAGCTCAGTGTATATATAGACCCTCTGTTCTGTTGAAGGGTAGTGAGTTCACCCAGCTCCTCTCAGCTCAGTGTATATATAGACCCTCTGTTCTGTTGAAGGGTAGTGAGTTCACCCAGCTCCTCTCGGCTCAGTGTATATATAGACCCTCTGTTCTGTTGAAGGGTAGTGAGTTCACCCAGCTCCTCTCAGCTCAGTGTGTATATAGACACTCTGTTCTGTTGAAGGGTAGTGAGTTCACCCAGCTCCTCTCGGCTCAGTGTATATATAGACCCTCTGTTCTGTTGAAGGGTAGTGAGTTCACCCAGCTCCTCTCAGCTCAGTGTATATATAGACCCTCTGTTCTGTTGAAGGGTAGTGAGTTCACCCAGCTCCTCTCAGCTCAGTGTATATATAGACCCTCTGTTCTGTTGAAGGGTAGTGAGTTCACCCAGCTCCTCTCAGCTCAGTGTGTATATAGACACTCTGTTCTGTTGAAGGGTAGTGAGTTCACCCAGCTCCTCTCAGCTCAGTGTGTATATATAGACACTCTGTTCTGTTGAAGGGTAGTGAGTTCACCCAGCTCCTCTCAGCTCAGTGTATATATAGACACTCTGTTCTGTTGAAGGGTAGTGAGTTCACCCAGCTCCTCTCGGCTCAGTGTATATATAGACACTCTGTTCTGTTGAAGGGTAGTGAGTTCACCCAGCTCCTCTCAGCTCAGTGTGTATATAGACACTCTGTTCTGTTGAAGGGTAGTGAGTTCACCCAGCTCCTCTCAGCTCAGTGTATATATAGACCCTCTGTTCTGTTGAAGGGTAGTGAGTTCACCCAGCTCCTCTCAGCTCAGTGTATATATAGACCCTCTGTTCTGTTGAAGGGTAGTGAGTTCACCCAGCTCCTCTCAGCTCAGTGTATATATAGACACTCTGTTCTGTTGAAGGGTAGTGAGTTCACCCAGCTCCTCTCAGCTCAGTGTATATATAGACACTCTGTTCTGTTGAAGGGTAGTGAGTTCACCCAGCTCCTCTCGGCTCAGTGTATATATAGACCCTCTGTTCTGTTGAAGGGTAGTGAGTTCACCCAGCTCCTCTCGGCTCAGTGTATATATAGACCCTCTGTTCTGTTGAAGGGTAGTGAGTTCACCCAGCTCCTCTCAGCTCAGTGTGTATATATAGACCCTCTGTTCTGTTGAAGGGTAGTGAGTTCACCCAGCTCCTCTCGGCTCAGTGTGTATATAGACCCTCTGTTCTGTTGAAGGGTAGTGAGTTCACCCAGCTCCTCTCTCAGCTCAGTGTGTATATAGACCCTCTGTTCTGTTGAAGGGTAGTGAGTTCACCCAGCTCCTCTCAGCTCAGTGTATATATAGACACTCTGTTCTGTTGAAGGGTAGTGAGTTCACCCAGCTCCTCTCAGCTCAGTGTATATATAGACACTCTGTTCTGTTGAAGGGTAGTGAGTTCACCCAGCTCCTCTCAGCTCAGTGTATATATAGACACTCTGTTCTGTTGAAGGGTAGTGAGTTCACCCAGCTCCTCTCAGCTCAGTGTATATACAGTGCCCTCCACTATTATTGGCACCCCTGTTTACGATGTGGTTGAGGACTTCCAAAAATTCTCCTTTTTTTTTTAACAACATAGAACCCAAATGCAAAAAAAGAGAAAAATCCAACCTTTTATTTAAGTACATTACTTTGGTGGTAAAAAAAAAAAAATTACACATTTAGAAAAACAAATACTTGAAATCATGTGTCCCACAATTATTGGCACCCCTAACAATTCCGCTGAAAATTTTAATTGATTTTTTTTTTTATATATTTTTCTGTAGTTGCTAAAGTTGGTCAGGGTATCTAGGAACGTTTAATTAGTAATTCATGACTTCCTGTTTCCCTGGGGTATAAATATGACGTGACACAGAGGCCTAATTCTCTTACCCATTTGTCAACATGGCAAAGACAAGAGAACACACCATTCAAGTAAGGCAGATTTGTGTCGACCTTCATAAGTCAGGCAATGGCTACAAGAAAATAGCCACTCGCCTTAACTTGCCCGTATCTACAGTCAGAGGAATCATTAAGAAGTTTAAAACAACTGGAACAGTGACAAACAAGGCTGGAAGAGGTCCCCAAGTTTTATCTTGCCACAACGCACAGTGAGGAGGATGGTAAGAGAAGTAAAAAAAAGTCCTAAGCTCACTGTCACAGAATTGCATCAAAGAGTGGCATCTTGGGGTCACAAAGTCTCCAAAACAACCATCAGGCGCTCTCTACATGCCAACAAGCTGTTTGGGAGGCATGCAAGGAAAAAGCCTTTTCTCACTAACACTCACAAACGTAAACGTCTGGAGTTTGCTAAGCGGCACTGGGACTTCAACTGGGATCGTGTGCTTTGGTCAGATGAGACTAAGATTGAGCTTTTTGGCAACAAACACTCTAAGTGGGTCTGGCGTAAAACAAAAGATGAGTATGCCGAAAAGCACCTCATGCCCACCGTGAAGTATGGTGGAGGATCTGTGATGCTGTGGGCCTGTTTCTCTTCCAAAGGCCCTGGGAACCTTGTTAGGGTGCATGGCATTATGAACGCTTTGAACTACCAGGACATTTTAAATAAAAACCTGATGGCCTCTGCCAGAAAGCTGAAGATGGGTCGTCATTGGGTCTTTCAGCAGGATAATGATCCAAAACATGTGGCAAAATCTACACAAAAATGGTTCAGCAGTCACAAACTCAAGGTCCTCCCATGGCCATCTCAGTCCCCAGACCTCAACCCAATCGAAAACCCGTGGGGCGAGCTAAAGAGGAGAGTGCATAAGAGAGGACCCAGGACACTGGATGATCTAGAAAGATTGTGCAAAGAAGAATGGTCAAAGATCCCTCACTCTGTGTTCTCCAATCTTGTGAAATGTTATAGGAGGAGATTAAGTGCTGTCTTGTTGGCAAAAGGGGGTTGTACAAAGTATTAACATCAGGGGTGCCAATAATTGTGGGACACATGATTTCAAGTTTGTTTTTTTTCTAAATGTGTGATTTTTTTTTACACCAAAGTAATGTACTTAAATAAAATATTGGATTTTTCTCTTTTTTTGCATTTGGGTTCTATGTTGTTTAAAAAAAAAAGAGAATTTTTGGAAGTCCTCGACCACATCTTAAACAGGGGTGCCAATAATAGTGGAGGGCACTGTATAGACACTCTGTTCTGTTGAAGGGTAGTGAGTTCACCCAGCTCCTCTCGGCTCAGTGTATATATAGACCCTCTGTTCTGTTGAAGGGTAGTGAGTTCACCCAGCTCCTCTCAGCTCAGTGTATATATAGACCCTCTGTTCTGTTGAAGGGTAGTGAGTTCACCCAGCTCCTCTCAGCTCAGTGTATATATAGACACTCTGTTCTGTTGAAGGGTAGTGAGTTCACCCAGCTCCTCTCAGCTCAGTGTATATATAGACACTCTGTTCTGTTGAAGGGTAGTGAGTTCACCCAGCTCCTCTCAGCTCAGTGTATATATAGACACTCTGTTCTGTTGAAGGGTAGTGAGTTCACCCAGCTCCTCTCAGCTCAGTGTGTATATAGACACTCTGTTCTGTTGAAGGGTAGTGAGTTCACCCAGCTCCTCTCAGCTCAGTGTATATATAGACCCTCTGTTCTGTTGAAGGGTAGTGAGTTCACCCAGCTCCTCTCAGCTCAGTGTATATATAGACACTCTGTTCTGTTGAAGGGTAGTGAGTTCACCCAGCTCCTCTCAGCTCAGTGTATATATAGACACTCTGTTCTGTTGAAGGGTAGTGAGTTCACCCAGCTCCTCTCAGCTCAGTGTATATATAGACACTCTGTTCTGTTGAAGGGTAGTGAGTTCACCCAGCTCCTCTCGGCTCAGTGTATATATATAGACACTCTGTTCTGTTGAAGGGTAGTGAGTTCACCCAGCTCCTCTCAGCTCAGTGTATATATAGACACTCTGTTCTGTTGAAGGGTAGTGAGTTCACCCAGCTCCTCTCAGCTCAGTGTATATATAGACACTCTGTTCTGTTGAAGGGTAGTGAGTTCACCCAGCTCCTCTCAGCTCAGTGTGTATATAGACACTCTGTTCTGTTGAAGGGTAGTGAGTTCACCCAGCTCCTCTCGGCTCAGTGTATATATAGACCCTCTGTTCTGTTGAAGGGTAGTGAGTTCACCCAGCTCCTCTCAGCTCAGTGTATATATAGACACTCTGTTCTGTTGAAGGGTAGTGAGTTCACCCAGCTCCTCTCAGCTCAGTGTGTATATAGACACTCTGTTCTGTTGAAGGGTAGTGAGTTCACCCAGCTCCTCTCAGCTCAGTGTATATATAGACCCTCTGTTCTGTTGAAGGGTAGTGAGTTCACCCAGCTCCTCTCAGCTCAGTGTATATATAGACCCTCTGTTCTGTTGAAGGGTAGTGAGTTCACCCAGCTCCTCTCAGCTCAGTGTATATATAGACACTCTGTTCTGTTGAAGGGTAGTGAGTTCACCCAGCTCCTCTCAGCTCAGTGTGTATATAGACACTCTGTTCTGTTGAAGGGTAGTGAGTTCACCCAGCTCCTCTCAGCTCAGTGTGTATATAGACCCTCTGTTCTGTTGAAGGGTAGTGAGTTCACCCAGCTCCTCTCAGCTCAGTGTATATATAGACCCTCTGTTCTGTTGAAGGGTAGTGAGTTCACCCAGCTCCTCTCAGCTCAGTGTATATATAGACCCTCTGTTCTGTTGAAGGGTAGTGAGTTCACCCAGCTCCTCTCAGCTCAGTGTATATATAGACACTCTGTTCTGTTGAAGGGTAGTGAGTTCACCCAGCTCCTCTCAGCTCAGTGTATATATAGACACTCTGTTCTGTTGAAGGGTAGTGAGTTCACCCAGCTCCTCTCAGCTCAGTGTATATATAGACCCTCTGTTCTGTTGAAGGGTAGTGAGTTCACCCAGCTCCTCTCAGCTCAGTGTATATATAGACACTCTGTTCTGTTGAAGGGTAGTGAGTTCACCCAGCTCCTCTCAGCTCAGTGTATATATAGACCCTCTGTTCTGTTGAAGGGTAGTGAGTTCACCCAGCTCCTCTCAGCTCAGTGTATATATAGACCCTCTGTTCTGTTGAAGGGTAGTGAGTTCACCCAGCTCCTCTCAGCTCAGTGTATATATAGACACTCTGTTCTGTTGAAGGGTAGTGAGTTCACCCAGCTCCTCTCAGCTCAGTGTATATATAGACCCTCTGTTCTGTTGAAGGGTAGTGAGTTCACCCAGCTCCTCTCAGCTCAGTGTGTATATATAGACACTCTGTTCTGTTGAAGGGTAGTGAGTTCACCCAGCTCCTCTCAGCTCAGTGTATATATAGACCCTCTGTTCTGTTGAAGGGTAGTGAGTTCACCCAGCTCCTCTCAGCTCAGTGTGTATATAGACCCTCTGTTCTGTTGAAGGGTAGTGAGTTCACCCAGCTGTGTCGAGTGTTTAAAGAAAAAAAAACTGTTACTAATAACCATCTTCTACTGTACGTTGACAAATGGCCGGGATTCAATCCAATCCCGGTTTATAGGCATTGCTGCTTTTAAATGGGCACATTTTCAGTTGAGCCGACCGTGGTCTCCACAAACGGCAGAACATTGTCTTTTAACCCTTTAAATGGCACACCAAGAGAAAAATATCAGAAAAAGGGTTCTGCAAAATATGTGTATTTAGCCTCAATATAGGTCATAAATGAAGAATTTTTGTTTGCATGACTCAAACTGATAGATAATGCATCGCAAAGATCTCAACCAGCCGGTTGCCCAATTAGGGTAAACTCCATCTAAAAAAATGATACATTCATTTACATTGTCTGCTTCGTTTACTTATATTGGAAGATAGGCCTAGATAAATTAGGACTGATATCAAATATTAATAAAATATTATAGATTTGTGTGTCAAAATATGAATATTCACATGCATGTCAATTAATGCGTTTACAATTTTATACGCTTAGAATACGATAAAATGACATGTAATGAATGATATAGTGAAACATATTGAAGATAACAGGCAGACAGTAAATCATTATATGGATTTGAAAGGATTTTTGTATTTGCAGACAAACGTCCCGTAGCTATATTTCTCTATGGCCCATTATCACCAGCTTGGACTTCACAGCAGTCCTTTAATGGGCAACTCAATCACCTGGTACGGCAGATTATCACCAGCTTGGACTATCAATCACCTGGTACGGCAGATTATCACCAGCTTGGACTTCACAGCAGTCCTTTAATGGGCAACTCAATCACCTGGTACGGCAGATTATCACCAGCTTGGACTTCACAGCAGTCCTTTAATGGGCAACTCAATCACCTGGTACGGCAGATTATCACCAGCTTGGACTTCACAGCAGTCCTTTAATGGGCAACTCAATCACCTGGTACGGCAGATTTCTCAAGAGTTCTTCAAATTGTAAAACAACATATTAGTAATTAAATTCATTCTTAAATGATGTTTTAGCGATTCAACAACATTTTACAACCTTGTCATTTCCCATTTTTTAAACACATAATTAATACAATGTGTGGTAAATGATGTTCGGTTTGGCTCACGTTCACTTTCTGGTTTTCAACTATCTTTGAATGGGTGTTTTAAAATAATATGGGAGTACCGTAATGATCATTTTTACTAAATGGCTTTTGGTTGGTTGAGATGATAAAATATGCAAACAAAAGTAATGTTTAATTTCATTTTTAAAAATGAGTTTGCTGCCTGTTAAAGGGTTAAAATGTGCGGATGGTATTGAATCCCAGCCGATGTGTTGACGATATGGTTCAGATTGACTACTGTGCTACTGCAGCCATAATGTTGAGGGGTTCATCATCTACACAGGATGAACTGAAGAGAGAGCTGATCTAATGTTGAGGGGTTCATCATCTACACAGGGACGAACTGAAGAGAGATCTGATCTAATGTTGAGGGGTTCATCATCTACACAGGGATGAACTGAAGAGAGAGCTGATCTAATGTTGAGGGGTTCATCATCTACACAGGGACGAACTGAAGAGAGAGCTGATCTTTTTGTAACGTTTAGAGGCAAGTATCAAGAATAAGATTAAGGAGTGCTGTAAGGATATGGTCCCTCTGGTCATTGAGGAGTGCTGTAAGGATATGGTCCCTCTGGTCATTAAGGAGTGCTGTAAGGATATGGTCCCTCTGGTCATTAAGGAGTGCTGTAAGGATATGGTCCCTCTGGTCATTAAGGAGTGCTGTAAGGATATGGTCCCTCTGGTCATTAAGGAGTGCTGTAAGGATATGGTCCCTCTGGTCATTATAGCTTCTAGAAAACACCGTGCCACGGACGGCCAAACATGTAACATGTACATTTGGTTCCTTTATCCTGTCTGCCAGTTTCTAGGACTGTCTGTGGATGTCATCTCTGCTTGTCATCCAAACCCCTCAAGCTCCTGTAGCTTTCAGTCACATCACAAATAAACACTTCATGCTAACAGACTCTGGTCCCTGGATGTATGTCTGTTCATCACACATGCAGAAAACCCTGTACACCATGCAGAAAACCCTGTACACCATCACCATGCAGAAAACCCTGTACACCATGCAGAAAACCCTGTACACCATGCAGAAAACCCTGTACACCATGCAGAAAACTCCAGTCCTTGAGGTCCTTGTGTCTGGGGTTTTAGCTCTTCCCTTGATTGATCAATGAAGGTCCTTAATTAGTCAGGAACTCCCCTCCCCAGGTTGTCTAATTTCAGAGAGCCACACCGGACGCTCTGGCGGAGGAGTAGGGTTGATCCGAGCGTTCTGACCTCACAACGGCAGTCAAGCGCCCAAGCTAACTGGCTAACGTTGGCTAGCTTGCTAGCTACTTCCAGACACAATGAGAGAACAGCTCACTCTGACCATTTTACTCCCCCAAGCAGAGCTGGTTAGGCTGTTTTCATGTTATCTAGAGCGTTGGTTACTGGAACTGTGCTGCTGGCAACAATTTAATTATGTTTTTTTGCCGACGTTTACTGACACCGGTCATATTCAACGGGTGCTGCGCATTCATAAATTCATCAATTATGTCTCATGTCACCCCGCTCCTCCGCACACTCCACTGGCTTCCAGTTGAGGCTCGCATCTGCTACAAGACCATGGTGCTTGCCTACGGAGCTGTGAGGGGAACGGCACCTCCGTACCTTCAGGCTCTGATCAGACCCTACACCTAAACGAGGGCATTGCGTTCATCCACCTCTGGCCTGCTAGCTCCCCTTCGTCTGCGGAAGCACAGTTCCCGCTCAGCCCAGTCAAAACTGTTCGCTGCTCTGGCACCCCAATGGTGGAACAAGCTCCCCCACGACGCCAGGACAGCGGAGTCACTCACCACCTTCCGGAGACACTTGAAACCCTACCTCTTTAAGGAATACCTTAAAGAACTTGACTGGCCTGCACAGAGCCCTGACCTCAACCCCATCGAACACCTTTGGGATGAATTGTAACCCAGACTGCGAGCCAGGCCTAATCGCCCAACATCAGGTCCCAACCTCACTAATGCTCTTGTGGCTGAATGGAAGCAAGTCCCTGCAGCAATGTTCCAACATCTAGTGGAAAGCCTTCCCAGAAGAGTGGAGGCTGTTATAGCAGCAAAGGGGGAACCAACTCCATATTAATGCCCATGATTTTGGAATGAGATGTTGGACGAGCAGGTGTCCACATCCTAGTGTATTAGCCACTATCAGTATGGACCGTCGGAAGGCCTAATAACGGCACATATTCAACTGCCAATTTACTGTTAGTTCCCTTTAGTTGGTATAGCCAACCGTTGACCTTCCTCTGTAAACGCCGTAGTTCCCTTTAGTTGGTATAGCCAACCGTTGACCTTCCTCTGTAAACGCCGTAGTTTCCCTTTAGTTGGTACAGCCAACCGTTGACCTTCCTCTGTAAACGCCGTAGTTCCCTTTAGTTGGTATAGCCAACCGTTGACCTTCCTCTGTAAACGCCGTAGTTCCCTTTAGTTGGTATAGCCAACCGTTGACCTTCCTCTGTAAACGCCGTAGTTCCCTTTAGTTGGTATAGCCAACCGTTGACCTTCCTCTGTAAACGCCGTAGTTCCCTTTAGTTGGTATAGCCAACCGTTGACCTTCCTCTGTAAACGCCGTAGTTCCCTTTAGTTGGTACAGCCAACCGTTGACCTTCCTCTGTAAACGCCGTAGTTCCCTTTAGTTGGTATAGCCAACCGTTGACCTTCCTCTGTAAACGCCGTAGTTCCCTTTAGTTGGTACAGCCAACCGTTGACCTTCCTCTGTAAACGCCGTAGTTCCCTTTAGTTGGTATAGCCAACCGTTGACCTTCCTCTGTAAACGCCGTAGTTCCCTTTAGTTGGTATAGCCAACCGTTGACCTTCCTCTGTAAAAACGCCGTAGTTCCCTTTAGTTGGTACAGCCAACCGTTGACCTTCCTCTGTAAACGCCGTAGTTCCCTTTAGTTGGTATAGCCAACCGTTGACCTTCCTCTGTAAACGCCGTAGTTCCCTTTAGTTGGTATAGCCAACCGTTGACCTTCCTCTGTAAACGCCGTAGTTCCCTTTAGTTGGTATAGCCAACCGTTGACCTTCCTCTGTAAACGCCGTAGTTCCCCCTTTAGTTGGTACAGCCAACCGTTGACCTTCCTCTGTAAACGCCGTAGTTCCCTTTAGTTGGTATAGCCAACCGTTGACCTTCCTCTGTAAACGCCGTAGTTCCCTTTAGTTGGTATAGCCAACCGTTGACCTTCCTCTGTAAACGCCGTAGTTCCCTTTAGTTGGTATAGCCAACCGTTGACCTTCCTCTGTAAACGCCGTAGTTCCCTTTAGTTGGTACAGCCAACCGTTGACCTTCCTCTGTAAACGCCGTAGTTCCCTTTAGTTGGTATAGCCAACCGTTGACCTTCCTCTGTAAACGCCGTAGTTCCCTTTAGTTGGTATAGCCAACCGTTGACCTTCCTCTGTAAACGCCGTAGTTCCCTTTAGTTGGTATAGCCAACCGTTGACCTTCTCTCTGTAAACGCCGTAGTTCCCTTTAGTTGGTATAGCCAACCGTTGACCTTCCTCTGTAAACGCCGTAGTTCCCTTTAGTTGGTATAGCCAACCGTTGACCTTCCTCTGTAAACGCCGTAGTTCCCTTTAGTTGGTATAGCCAACCGTTGACCTTCCTCTGTAAACGCCGTAGTTCCCTTTAGTTGGTATAGCCAACCGTTGACCTTCCTCTGTAAACGCCGTAGTTCCCTTTAGTTGGTATAGCCAACCGTTGACCTTCCTCTGTAAACGCCGTAGTTCCCTTTAGTTGGTATAGCCAACCGTTGACCTTCCTCTGTAAACGCCGTAGTTCCCTTTAGTTGGTATAGCCAACCGTTGACCTTCCTCTGTAAACGCCGTAGTTCCCTTTAGTTGGTATAGCCAACCGTTGACCTTCCTCTGTAAACGCCATAGTTCCCTTTAGTTGGTATAGCCAACCGTTGACCTTCCTCTGTAAACGCCGTAGTTCCCTTTAGTTGGTATAGCCAACCGTTGACCTTCCTCTGTAAACGCCGTAGTTCCCTTTAGTTGGTATAGCCAACCGTTGACCTTCCTCTGTAAACGCCGTAGTTCCCTTTAGTTGGTATAGCCAACCGTTGACCTTCCTCTGTAAACGCCGTAGTTCCCTTTAGTTGGTATAGCCAACCGTTGACCTTCCTCTGTAAACGCCGTAGTTCCCTTTAGTTGGTATAGCCAACCGTTGACCTTCCTCTGTAAACGCCGTAGTTCCCTTTAGTTGGTATAGCCAACCGTTGACCTTCCTCTGTAAACGCCGTAGTTCCCTTTAGTTGGTATAGCCAACCGTTGACCTTCCTCTGTAAACGCCGTAGTTCCCTTTAGTTGGTATAGCCAACCGTTGACCTTCCTCTGTAAACGCCGTCACGGCCGTGTGGTTGTTGCTAAGGATCATTAGTAACAGTTGATAATATATTTATGCAGAGCCTTAGACCGCTGCGCCAATACACTATACACTATACAGTAAATAGAGTTAGTATATAGTTTATAGTATAGAGTTAGTATATAGTTTATAGTATAGAGTTAGTATATAGTTTATAGTTTATAGTATAGAGTTAGTATATAGTTTATAGTATAGAGTTAGTATATAGTTTATAGTATAGAGTTAGTATATAGTTTATAGAACAGAGTTAGTATATAGTTTATAGTATAGAGTTAATATATAGTTTATAGTATAGAGTTAGTGTCTAGTTTATAGTATAGAGTTAGTATATAGTTTATAGTATAGAGTTAGTACATAGTTTATAGTATAGAGTTAGTATATAGTTTATAGTATAGAGTTAGTATATAGTATAGAGTTAGTATATAGTTTATAGTATAGAGTTAGTATATAGTTTATAGAACAGAGTTAGTATATAGTTTATAGTATAGAGTTAGTATATAGTTTATATAGTTAGTATATAGTTTATAGTATAGAGTTTAGTATATAGTTTATAGTATAGAGTTAGTATATAGTTTATAGTATAGAGTTAGTATATAGTTTATAGAACAGAGTTAGTATATAGTTTATAGAACAGAGTTAGTATATAGTTTATAGAACAGAGTTAGTATATAGTTTATAGTATAGAGTTAGTATATAGTTTATAGTATAGAGTTAGTATATAGTTTATAGTATAGAGTTAGTATATAGTTTATAGTATAGAGTTAGTATATAGTTTATAGTATAGAGTTAGTATATAGTTTATAGTATAGAGTTAGTATATAGTTTATAGTATAGAGTTAGTATATAGTTTATAGTATAGAGTTAGTATATAGTTTATAGAACAGAGTTAGTATATAGTTTATAGAACAGAGTTAGTATATAGTTTATAGAACAGAGTTAGTATATAGTTTATAGAACAGAGTTAGTATATAGTTTATAGTATAGAGTTAGTATAGAGTTTATAGTATAGAGTTAGTATATAGTTTATAGTATAGAGTTAGTATATAGTTTATTGTATAGAGTTAGTATATAGTTTATTGTATAGAGTTAGTATATAGTTTATAGTATAGAGTTAGTATATAGTTTATAGAACAGAGTTAGTATATAGTTTATAGAACAGAGTTAGTATATAGTTTATAGTATAGAGTTAGTATATAGTTTATAGTATAGAGTTAGTATATAGTTTATAGTATAGAGTTAGTATATAGTTTATAGTATAGAGTTAGTATATAGTTTATAGTATAGAGTTAGTATATAGTTTATAGTATAGAGTTAGTATATAGTTTATAGTATAGAGTTAGTATATAGTTTATAGTATAGAGTTAGTATATAGTTTATAGTATAGAGTTAGTATATAGTTTATAGTATAGAGTTAGTATATAGTTTATAGAACAGTGTTAGTATATAGTTTATAGAACAGAGTTAGTATATAGTTTATAGAACAGAGTTAGTATATAGTTTATAGAACAGAGTTAGTATATAGTTTATAGTATAGAGTTAGTATATAGTTTATAGTATAGAGTTAGTATATAGTTTATTGTATAGAGTTAGTATATAGTTTATAGTATAGAGTTAGTATATAGTTTATAGTATAGAGTTAGTATATAGTTTATAGAACAGAGTTAGTATATAGTTTATAGTATAGAGTTAGTATATAGTTTATAGTATAGAGTTAGTATATAGTTTATAGTATAGAGTTAGTATATAGTTTATAGTATAGAGTTAGTATATAGTTTATAGTTTATAGTATAGAGTTAGTATATAGTTTATAGTATAGAGTTAGTATATAGTTTATAGTATAGAGTTAGTATATAGTTTATAGAACAGAGTTAGTATATAGTTTATAGTATAGAGTTAGTATATAGTTTATAGTATAGAGTTAGTATATAGTTTATAGTATAGAGTTAGTATATAGTTTATAGTATAGAGTTAGTATATAGTTTATAGTATAGAGTTAGTATATAGTATAGAGTTAGTATAGTTTTATATAGAGTTAGTAGAGTTAGAGTTAGTATAGTTTATAGAACATAGTTAGTATATAGTGTATAGTATAGAGTTAGTATATAGTTTATAGTATAGAGTTAGTATATAGTTTATAGTATAGAGTTAGTATATAGTTTATAGAACAGAGTTAGTATATAGTTTATAGAACAGAGTTAGTATATAGTTTATAGAACAGAGTTAGTATATAGTTTATAGTATATAGTTAGTATATAGTTTATAGTATAGAGTTAGTATATAGTTTATAGTATAGAGTTAGTATATAGTTTATAGTATAGAGTTAGTATATAGTTTATAGTATAGAGTTAGTATATAGTTTATAGTATAGAGTTAGTATATAGTTTATAGAACAGAGTTAGTATATAGTTTATAGAACAGAGTTAGTATATAGTTTATAGAACAGAGTTAGTATATAGTTTATAGAACAGAGTTAGTATATAGTATAGAGTTAGTATATAGTTTATAGTATAGAGTTAGTATATAGTTTATAGAACATAGTTAGTATATAGTTTATAGTATAGAGTTAGTATATAGTTTATAGTATAGAGTTAGTATATAGTTTATAGTATAGAGTTAGTATATAGTTTATAGTATAGAGTTAGTATATAGTTTATAGTATAGAGTTAGTATATAGTTTATAGAACAGAGTTAGTATATAGTTTATAGAACAGAGTTAGTATATAGTTTATAGAACAGAGTTAGTATATAGTTTATAGAACAGAGTTAGTATATAGTTTATAGTATAGAGTTAGTATATAGTTTATAGTATAGAGTTAGTATATAGTTTATAGTATAGAGTTAGTATATAGTTTATAGTATAGAGTTAGTATATAGTTTATAGTATAGAGTTAGTATATAGTTTATAGTATAGAGTTAGTATATAGTTTATAGTATAGAGTTAGTATATAGTTTATAGTATAGAGTTAGTATATAGTTTATAGTATAGAGTTAGTATATAGTTTATAGTATAGAGTTAGTATATAGTTTATAGTATAGAGTTAGTATATAGTTTATAGAACAGAGTTAGTATATAGTTTATAGAACAGAGTTAGTATATAGTTTATAGAACAGAGTTAGTATATAGTTTATAGTATAGAGTTAGTATATAGTTTATAGTATAGAGTTAGTATATAGTTTATAGTATAGAGTTAGTATATAGTTTATATAACAGAGTTAGTATATAGTTTATAGTATAGAGTTAGTATATAGTTTATAGTATAGAGTTAGTATATAGTTTATAGAACAGAGTTAGTATATAGTTTATCTTATAGAGTTAGTATATAGTTTATAGAACAGAGTTAGTACAGTTAGTATATATATATCCATTTTAATTCCAGGTTGTAAGGCAACAAAATAGGAAAAATGCCAAGGGGGGTGAATACTTTCGCAAGCACCTGTACCTAGCTCTTATCAATAGCTCTTATCAATAGATCTTATCAAGTTGTAAATTACAGTGCATGGAGAATGGTGTTTTGTCTATCGGGAACAATAAAGTAGATGTTGTTCCACTTGGAACCGACAGGTTGGTCGACCTTATTCATCACAAGTAAAGGTGGTGGAAATATGAGGGAATTAAGTCCAGGTCAGAATACAGAATCTGTAGATACACATTTACATTTACATTTTAGTCATTTAGCAGACGCTCTTATCCAGAGCGACTTACAGTTAGTGAGTGCATACATGATTATTATTATTTTTTTTCATACTGGCCCCCCGTGGGACTCGAACCCACAACCCTGGCGTTGCAAACGCCATGCTCTACCAACTGAGCTACATCCCTGCCGGCCATTCCCTCCCCTACCCTGGACGACGCTGGGCCAATTGCGTGCCGCCCCATGGGTCTCCCGGTCGCGGCCGGCTACGACAGAGCCTGGATTCGAACCAGGATCTCTAGTGGCACTGCTAGCACTGCGATGCAGATACACCTCCACCACACCTTCATTAATACAGTGTATCTGTAGACACACCTCCACCACACCTTCATTAATACAGTGTATCTGTAGACACACCTCCACCACACCTTCATTAATACAGTGTATCTGTAGACACACCTCCACCACACCTTCATTTATTAGATCTCCACCTCTAATGAATAGCAGGTTATAGTGCTGTTATAATGCTTCAGTTCAAGGTCTGATACGTAGAGAGGAAAGTCCATCAAAAGGGAAATACGTTCCATTTACAGGCACTGAACTCGGGTTGGAATTACGCCCCCAGGAACCTAACTAAACTGGAATAGAGCTATCTGAATTTCTCCAATAAAAACTCTAATTTTCGTTCCAAAAACACAGCAGTCTGCTACGGTTTGGACTAATGATTACCTTACCCCCGGCTAGTGATTACCTTACCCCCGGCTAGTGATTGCCGTACCCCCGGCTAGTGATTGCCGTACCCCCGGCTAGTGATTACCGTACCCCCGGCTAGTGATTACCTTACCCCCGGCTAGTGATTACCTTACCCCCGGCTAGTGATTACCTTGCCCCTGGCTAGTGATTACCGTACCCCCGGCTAGTGATTACCGTACCCCCGGCTAGTGATTACCGTACCCCCGGCTAGTGATTACCGTACCCCCGGCTAGTGATTACCTTACCCCCGGCTGGTGATTACCTTACCCCCGGCTGGTGATTACCTTACCCCCGGCTGGTGATTACCTTACCCCCGGCTGGTGATTGCCGTACCCCCGGCTAGTGATTACCGTACCCCCGGCTAGTGATTACCGTACCCCCGGCTAGTGATTACCGTACCCCCGGCTAGTGATTACCGTACCCCCGGCTAGTGATTACCTTACCCCCGGCTAAGCATTTCACGACACAAAGTAAGACTCATCCTCTTTATTGAAGCACTTGACTGCCAGGGACTCACTTGGTGTGGAATTAATACCAAGAGTCTATGGCAACATCAAACCCAAAACAACAATATATCCAGTACATACAACACTGTACTGTGAAATGAATACAAATGCTGGAATGGTTATTCATACAGTATGTCCTCTTTCTAATAAAATATGATGAAACAAAAAGAAAAGCAATGTTGCTTTTGCTACATGGTGCAAAATTAAATTATTTACAATATCAAAGTACAAATTTACCCATAAAGCTGTATCGAATGATTAATGTTTTGATGAAGAACTACTACAAAATGTTTATAAGATTAAGTTCCAATGGTTCTCTCTCCGAGACCTGTTCTCTGATTGGTTCAGGAGGAGGAAGTGGAGGAGGAGGTGGTGTGAACGGGGAGTTTTACATCTTGCTCTGTTTAACTTCTTGGTTGTGTTGCTCATCAACAGAATAGCTCTTGTTGTTGTCAGAAGCCTTGCTGTTGTTGCTGCAGTCTGAGTCTTTACTCTCCATCTTAACGCTATCTCTCTTCTTCTTCTCCTCTGGCTCGTGTTGCAGCTGGCTGAACTTGGCCTCGATCTCCGCTGGGTCAGTGTAGGTGTAGAAATAGGACATGACGGCGAACACAATACACACCGCCACAAGGAGAGAGGCAAACAGGACGTACTCTGCCCACTGGAACACACAGGGGTTAATATCAGTACTCTGCCCACTGGAACACACAGGGGTTAATATCAGTACTCTGTCCACTGGAAGACACAGGGGTTAATATCAGTATGTCCACTGGAACACACAGGGGTTAATATCAGGACTCTGCCCACTGGAACACACAGGGGTTAATATCAGTACTCTGCCCACTGGAAGACACAGGGGTTAATATCAGTACTCTGCCCACTGGAACACACAGGGGTTAATATCAGTACTCTGCCCACTGGAAGACACAGGGGTTAATATCAGTACTCTGCCCACTGGAAGACACAGGGGTTAATATCAGTACTCTGCCCACTGGAAGACACAGGGGTTAATATCAGTACTCTGCCCACTGGAAGACACAGGGGTTAATATCAGTACTCTGTCCACTGGAAGACACAGGGGTTAATATCAGGACTCTGTCCACTGGAAGACACAGGGGTTAATATCAGTACTCTGTCCACTGGAAGACACAGGGGTTAATATCAGTACTCTGCCCACTGGAACACACAGGGGTTAATATCAGTACTCTGTCCACTGGAACACACAGGGGTTCATATCAGTACTCTGTCCACTGGAAGACACAGGGGTTAATATCAGTATGTCCACTGGAAGACACAGGGGTTAATATCAGGACTCTGTCCACTGGAACACACAGGGGTTAATATCAGTACTCTGTCCACTGGAAGACACAGGGGTTAATATCAGTACTCTGTCCACTGGAACACACAGGGGTTAATATCAGGACTCTGTCCACTGGAAGACACAGGGGTTAATATCAGTACTCTGTCCACTGGAAGACACAGGGGTTAATATCAGTATGTCCACTGGAAGACACAGGGGTTAATATCAGTACTCTGCCCACGGGAACACACAGGGGTTAATATCAGTACTCTGCCCACTGGAAGACACAGGGGTTAATATCAGTATGTCCACTGGAAGACACAGGGGTTAATATCAGTACTCTGTCCACTGGAAGACACAGGGGTTAATATCAGTACTCTGTCCACTGGAAGACACAGGGGTTAATATCAGTATGTCCACTGGAAGACACAGGGGTTAATATCAGTATGTCCACTGGAAGACACAGGGGTTAATATCAGTATGTCCACTGGAAGACACAGGGGTTAATATCAGTACTCTGTCCACTGGAAGACACAGGGGTTAATATCAGTACTCTGTCCACTGGAAGACACAGGGGTTAATATCAGTATCACTGGAAGACACAGGGGTTAATATCAGTATGTCCACTGGAAGACACAGGGGTTAATATCAGTATGTCCACTGGAAGACACAGGGGTTAATATCAGTACTCTGTCCACTGGAACACACAGGGGTTAATATCAGTACTCTGCCCACTGGAACACACAGGGGTTAATATCAGTACTCTGTCCACTGGAAGACACAGGGGTTAATATCAGTATGTCCACTGGAAGACACAGGGGTTAATATCAGTACTCTGTCCACTGGAAGACACGGGGTTAATATCAGTACTCTGCCCCACTGGAACACACAGGGGTTAATATCAGTACTCTGTCCACTGGAAGACACAGGGGTTAATATCAGTACTCTGTCCACTGGAAGACACAGGGGTTAATATCAGTACTCTGTCCACTGGAACACACAGGGGTTAATATCAGTACTCTGTCCACTGGAAGACACAGGGGTTAATATCAGTACTCTGTCCACTGGAAGACACAGGGGTTAATATCAGTACTCTGTCCACTGGAAGACACAGGGGTTAATATCAGTACTCTGTCCACTGGAAGACACAGGGGTTAATATCAGTACTCTGTCCACTGGAAGACACAGGGGTTAATATCAGTACTCTGCCCACTGGAAGACACAGGGGTTAATATCAGGACTCTGCCCACTGGAAGACACAGGGGTTAATATCAGTACTCTGCCCACTGGAAGACACAGGGGTTAATATCAGGACTCTGTCCACTGGAAGACACAGGGGTTAATATCAGTACTCTGCCCACTGGAACACACAGGGGTTAATATCAGTACTCTGTCCACTGGAAGACACAGGGGTTAATATCAGTACTCTGTCCACTGGAAGACACAGACCCCAGGGTTTAGATATCAATGAACTTAGGCCAAATCTGACCTCGGTACAGTGGTCAGTATTGTTTAGGGGGTTGTATAGGGTTCTAGAGGTTAGAAGAGATGTAGTAACCTGATCCGGGAGCTGTGCTGCCTCGGCCACAATCAGCACTATGATGTTGCCCACGGCGACGGTGAACAGCCAACCAGCCTGCAGTACCGACTTCATGTTGCTAGGCGCCTGCGGAACAAGAAGAGATGTGCACAAGATTTTGGGGTTGAGATGAGAATTTAAACTTAATTGACAAAAGAAACAGATCTTAGTTGAGCTATGTTTGGATGAAAGAGAAGTTAAAGGCTAGTGTGACGGGTGACAGAGGACAGAGTGTCGCCCCCTACCTGTGAGTAGGAGAACTCCAGGCCAGTCACAGAGAACACCACCTCCCCAGCTGTCATGAGGAAGTACTGAGGGATCTGCCAGCCCATGTGGATGGTATTGGGCTTGATGTCTTCTATCACCTGGATGGCCTGCCAACACTGGACACAGTAATCAACACATTCATCACCGTTACTACACAGTGGACACACGGCAAACAACAGAAAAAAAACATGCTTTAAAACCCTGCCAAACAGCTCAACATGGGCCTTCAACAACGCAATCACACACAGCGCGTTGCTAGGGTGGTTAGGTCAGGGGTTAAAGGTCAGAGGACTTACATCAGGGCTGACGATGTCGAATGTGGACGGTATGACGAGGGTGAAGGCGCTGCCAAAGCCCAGCTCTTTAGAGTACAGACATGATGCACCAGCACGGTCCATGATGGTAAACCCTGCCCTGGGACACACAACAACCAATCAGAACACACTCACTAAAGCTCTCTCTCTCTCTCTCTCTCTCTCTCTCTCTCTCTCTCTCTCTCTCTCTCTCTCTCTCTCTCTCTCTCTCTCTCTCTCTCTCTCTCTGTCTCTCTCTCTCTCTCTCTCTCTCTCTCTCTCTCTCTCTCTCTCTCTCTCTCTCTCTATCTCTCTCTCTCTCTCTCTCTCTCTCTCTCTCTCTCTCTCTCTCTCTCTCTCTCTCTCTGTCTCTCTCTCTCTCTCTCTCTCTCTCTCTCTCTCTCTCTCTCTCTCTCTCTCTCTCTCTCTCTCTCTCTGCTGTACAGTATGAATGTGTGTTGATATAAATAATTATAAAGCAGAAAGCCACTCACTTTCCCTGTGGAACCAGACTGTAGTTGGAGACAGACAGAGGAGCGATGTCACCGACTCCCAGCGTAACATTCAAGGCGCTGCCCAAACCATTCACAAATCTACAACATGGAAGAGGAGAACAACAGGCCAGGAACACTTTAGCTGGATAACTCATTGACCCTGCTTTGGAGTAGACCCCTGACCCTAACCACTACGGGGACTGTTGGTAACACTCGGGGTCCTGACCCTAACCACTACTGGGACTGTTGGTAACACTCGGGGTCCTGACCCTAACCACTACTGGGTCTGTTGGTAACACTCGGGGTCCTGACCCTAACCACTACTGGGTCTGTTGGTAACACTCAGGGTCCTGACCCTAACCACTACTGGGACTGTTGGTAACACTCAGGGTCCTGACCCTAACCACTACTGGGTCTGTTGGTAACACTCAGGGTCCTGACCCTAACCACTACTGGGTCTGTTGGTAACACTCGGGGTCCTGACCCTAACCACTACTGGGTCTGTTGGTAACACTCGGGGTCCTGACCCTAACCACTACTGGGTCTGTTGGTAACACTCAGGGTCCTGACCCTAACCACTACTGGGACTGTTGGTAACACTCGGGGTCCTGACCCTAACCACTACTGGGACTGTTGGTAACACTCGGGGCCCTGACCCTAACCACTACTGGGACTGTTGGTAACACTCAGGGTCCTGACCCTAACCACTACTGGGACTGTTGGTAACACTCGGGGTCCTGACCCTAACCACTACTGGGACTGTTGGTAACACTCGGGGTCCTGACCCTAACCACTACTGGGTCTGTTGGTAACACTCAGGGTCCTGACCCCAACCACTACTGGGACTGTTGGTAACACTCAGGGTCCTGACCCTAACCACTACGGGGACTGTTGGTAACACTCGGGGTCCTGACCCTAACCACTACTGGGACTGTTGGTAACACTCGGGGTCCTGACCCTAACCACTACTGGGTCTGTTGGTAACACTCGGGTCCTGACCCTAACCACTACTGGGACTGTTGGTAACACTCGGGGTCCTGACCCTAACCACTACTGGGACTGTTGGTAACACTCAGGGTCCTGACCCTAACCACTACTGGGTCTGTTGGTAATACTCGGGGTCCTGACCCTAACCCGGGGACTGTTGGTAACACTCAGGGTCCTGACCCTAACCACTACTGGGTCTGTTGGTAACACTCGGGGTCCTGACCCTAACCACTACTGGGACTGTTGGTAACACTCGGGTCCTGATCCTAACCACTACGGGGACTGTTGGTAACACTCAGGGTCCTGACCCTAACCACTACTGGGTCTGTTGGTAACACTCGGCGTCCTGACCCTAACCACTACTGGGACTGTTGGTAACACTCGGGTCCTGACCCTAACCACTACTGGGACTGTTGGTAACACTCGGGGTCCTGACCCTAACCACTACTGGGTCTGTTGGTAACACTCAGGGTCCTGACCCTAACCACTACGGGGACTGTTGGTAACACTCGGGGTCCTGACCCTAACCACTACGGGGGACTGTTGGTAACACTCGGGGGTCCTGACCCTAACCACTACTGGGACTGTTGGTAACACTCGGGGTCCTGACCCTAACCACTACTGGGTCTGTTGGTAACACTCGGGGTCCTGACCCTAACCACTACGGGGACTGTTGGTAACACTCGGGGTCCTGACCCTAACCACTACTGGGACTGTTTGTAACACTCAGGGTCCTGACCCTAACCACTACTGGGTCTGTTGGTAATACTCGGGGTCCTGACCCTAACCCGGGGACTGTTGGTAACACCCTAACAGGGTCCTGACCCTCCTGACCCTAACCACTATTGGGTCTGTTGGTAACACTCGGGGTCCTGACCCTAACCACTACTGGGACTGTTGGTAACACTCGGGGTCCTGACCCTAACCACTACTGGGACTGTTGGTAACACTCGGGGTCCTGACCCTAACCACTACGGGGACTGTTGGTAACACTCAGGGTCCTGACCCTAACCACTAATGGGACTGTTGGTAACACTCAGGGTCCTGACCCTAACCACTACTGGGACTGTTGGTAACACTCAGGGTCCTGACCCTAACCACTACGGGGTCTGTTGGTAACACTCGGGGTCCTGACCCTAACCACTACTGGGTCTGTTGGTAACACTCATGGGTCCTGATCCTAACCACTAAACTGGAGAGAAGACTGAAGGAAACACTCGGGGATGTGACCCTATTCCACTACGTGGCTGATGTTGGTAACAACATGTATAGTGGCTGACCCTATCAACAACATGTACGTGGCTGTCTGTTGTAACTGACCTGATGGCTGATTCAACAACATGCCCTCATCTGGCTTCAACAACATTATAGCTCAAGTCGTAACCTGAAGAGATATCAACGAACAGGTATAGTGGAGGGGACTGATATCAACAACATTATAGTGGCTGATAGACTGATATCAACAACAGACATAGTGGCTGATAGACTGATATCAACAACATGTATAGTGGCTGATAGACTGATATCAACAACATGTATAGTGGCTGATAGACTGATATCAACAACATGTATAGTGGCTGATAGACTGATATCAACAACATGTATAGTGGCTGATAGACTGATATCAACAACATGTATAGTGGCTGATAGGCTGATATCAACAACATGTATAGTGTGGCTGATAGGGCTGATATCAACAACATGTATAGTGGCTGATAGACTGATATCAACAACATGTATAGTGGCTGATAGACTGATATCAACAACATGTATAGTGGCTGATAGACTGATATCAACAACATGTATAGTGGCTGATAGACTGATATCAACAACATGTATAGTGGCTGATAGGCTGATATCAACAACATGTATAGTGGCTGATAGACTGATATCAACAACATGTATAGTGGCTGATAGACTGATATCAACAACATGTATAGTGGCTGATAGACTGATATCAACAACATGTATAGTGGCTGATAGACTGATATCAACAACATGTATAGTGGCTGATAGACTGATATCAACAACATGTATAGTGGCTGATAGACTGATATCAACAACATGTATAGTGGCTGATAGACTGATATCAACAACATGTATAGTGGCTGATAGACTGATATCAACAACATGTATAGTGGCTGATAGACTGATATCAACAACATGTATAGTGGCTGATAGACTGATATCAACAACATGTATAGTGGCTGATAGACTGATATCAACAACATGTATAGTGGCTGATAGACTGATATCAACAACATGTATAGTGGCTGATAGACTGATATCAACAACATGTATAGTGGCTGATAGACTGATATCAACAACATGTATAGTGGCTGATAGTGGCTGACTGATATCAACAACATGTATAGTGGCTGATAGACTGATATCAACAACATGTATAGTGGCTGATAGACTGATATCAACAACATGTATAGTGGCTGATAGACTGATATCAACAACATGTATAGTGGCTGATAGACTGATATCAACAACATGTATAGTGGCTGATAGACTGATATCAACAACATGTATAGTGGCTGATAGACTGATATCAACAACATGTATAGTGGCTGATAGACTGATATCAACAACATGTATAGTGGCTGATAGACTGATATCAACAACAGACATAGTGGCTGATAGACTGATATCAACAACATGTATAGTGGCTGATAGACTGATATCAACAACATGTATAGTGGCTGATAGACTGATATCAACAACATGTATAGTGGCTGATAGGCTGATATCAACAACATGTATAGTGGCTGATAGACTGATATCAACAACATGTATAGTGGCTGATAGACTGATATCAACAACATGTATAGTGGCTGATAGACTGATATCAACAACATGTATAGTGGCTGATAGGCTGATATCAACAACATGTATAGTGGCTGATAGACTGATATCAACAACATGTATAGTGGCTGATAGACTGATATCAACAACATGTATAGTGGCTGATAGACTGATATCAACAACATGTATAGTGGCTGATAGACTGATATCAACAACATGTATAGTGGCTGATAGACTGATATCAACAACATGTATAGTGGCTGATAGACTGATATCAACAACATGTATAGTGGCTGATAGACTGATATCAACAACATGTATAGTGGCTGATAGACTGATATCAACAACATGTATAGTGGCTGATAGACTGAGTCTTGGACTGAGACTAGAGTGGTAGATCAACTCAGGTCAAGACTAGAGCGGCAGATCAACTCATGTATAGTGGCTGATAGACTGATATCAACAGATCCATATGGCTGATAGTATATCAACAAGCATCTATAGTGGCTGTAGATTGATTTCAACAGACATTATAGTGGCTGATAGACTGATATCAACAACATGTATAGTGGCTGAGGATAGCTTAGTGGTTGATAGAACAACATGTTGTGTGCTGATAGACATATCAACAACATGTATAGTGGCTGATAGACTGAACCTGAAAGGCCATAGTGGTTGATAGACCCCGAGCCCACTAGAGTGAAAAATCTGTCGATGTGCCCTTGAGCAAGGCAACTTAGACCCTAAGTGGCTCCTGACTATGTCGCTCTGGATAAGTAGATTCTTCTAAATGACCAATTATTTTATTTAATATGGTAGAATACTCACCACGTCCAGATCCAGGGTTGGAGAAACCAGGGCTGTGTGTCGGGTCTGAGACTTTAAGAGAAGTTCATACATCGCTGACGCGTTCTTGTTGAACATGACTTTGACTGGTTTGTCAAACGTCAAATAGTCCCCAGAATTCACCTGAAGGAAGCAGGGAGGATCATGATCAGAATGTGTCTTCAATGACAGTACAGAATAGTTTTTGGGCAGCACTTGATATGAAAGTAGAGGCTAAATGACTTGCCTGGTGAGCAGGTACAGAGAAATCAGTTGTCCCGTCAATAGTAACAGTCAGCGGGGCGTTGTTGAGATTTAGGAACTTCACCTGGCCTGCCACACCTGAGGGCAGCTTGGGAAGGGTTTGCTGCAAGAACACAACATCTCAATTAAAACAAAACCTTAGCTCTCCCTTTCACTCTCCTTTGGTTTCTCACTGTGTGTGTGTGTGTGTGTGTGTGTGTGTGTGTGTGTGTGTGTGTGTGTGTGTGTCTGTGTGTGTCTGTGTGTGTGTGTGTGTGTGTGTGTGTGTCTGTGTGTGTGTCTGTGTGTGTGTGTGTGTGTGTGTGTGTGTGTCTGTGTGTGTGTGTGTGTGTGTGTGTGTGTGTCTGTGTGTGTGTGTGTGTGTGTGTGTGTGTGTGTGTGTGTGTGTGTGTGTGTGTGTGTGTGTGTGTGTGTGTGTGTGTGTGTGTGTGTGTGTGTGTGTGTGTGTGTGTGTGTGTGTGTGTGTGTGTGTGTGTGTGTGTGTGTGTGTCTGTGTGGTGTGTGTGTGTGTGTGTGTGTGTGTGTGTGTGTGTGTGTGTGTGTGTGTGTGTGTGTGTGTGTGTGTGTGTGTGTATGTGTGTGTGTGTGTGTGTCTGTGTGTGTGTGTGTGTGTGTGTGTGTGTGTGTGTGTGTGTGTGTGTGTGTCTGTGTGTGTGTGTGTGTGTGTGTGTGTGTGTGTGTGTGTGTGTGTGTGTACTCACATCAATCTGTAACTGCAGCAGGGCAGCGGCTACAAAAGCCAACGCAGCCATCAGCATCCCCACTGTCATCCTCTTTAGAGGCCTACACACACACACACACACACACACACACACACACACACACACACACACACACACACACACACACACACACACACACACACACACACACACACACACACACACACACACACACACACACACACACACACACACACACACACACACACACACACACACACACACACACACACACAGACACACACACACACAGACACAGACACACACACACACACACACACACACACACACAGACACACACACACACACACACACACACACACACACACACACACACACACACACACACACAGACACACACACACACAGACACACACACAGACACACACACACACACACACAGACACACACACACACACAGACACACACACAGACACACACACACACACACACACACACACACACACACACAGACACACACACACACACACACACACACACACACACACACACACACACACACTGCTTGTGTTAACATGTTTGTGCGGACAAAGTGAGGCAGAACATGTGTTGTATCAGAAGCATCAGCTGTCCAACCTGAAGCCCAGTGTGTGTGGCTGTATGATACTGCAGGGAGCACAACTCACGTGAAGTTCAGGTGGCATTTCTCTATGAGAGGGTAGAGCACGCTGTCCACGATGGGAACCAGGGCCAAGATCAGGATGGGGTTGACAGTCTGACAGAGACAGAGAGGAGACGGAGGAAGCAGGACATGGTAAGAGCATGTCACAGCTACAAATTATTGTACACTGCTCAAAAAAATAAAGGGAACACTTAAACAACACAATGTAACTCCAAGTCAATCACACTTCTGTGAAATCAAACTGTCCACTTAGGAAGCAACACTGATTGACAATAAAAAAGTTGTGCAAATGGAATAGACAACAGGTGGAAATTATAGGCAATTAGCAAGACACCCCCAATAAAGGAGTGGTTCTGCAGGTGGTGACCACAGACCACTTCTCAGTTCCTATGCTTCCTGGCTGATGTTTTGGTCACTTTTGAATGCTGGCGGTGCTTTCACTCTAGTGGTAGCATGAGACGGAGTCTACCACACAAGTGGCTCAGGTAGTGCAGCTCATCCAGGATGGCACATCAATGCGAGCTGTGGCAAGAAGGTTTGCTGTGTCTGTCAGCGTAGTGTCCAGAGCATGGAGGCGCTACCAGGAGACAGGCCAGTACATCAGGAGACGTGGAGGAGGCCGTAGGAGGGCAACAACCCAGCAGCAGGACCGCTACCTCCGCATTTGTGCAAGGAGGAGCAGGAGGAGCACTGCCAGAGCCCTGCAAAATGACCTCCAGCAGGCCACAAATGTGCATGTGTCTGCTCAAACGGTCAGAAACAGACTCCATGAGGGAGGTATGAGGGCCCGACGTCCACAGGTGGGGGTTGTGCTTACAGCCCAACACCGTGCAGGACGTTTGGCATTTGCCAGAGAACACCAAGATTGGCAAATTCGCCACTGGCGCCCTGTGCTCTTCACAGATGAAAGCAGGTTCACACTGAGCACATGTGACAGACGTGACAGAGTCTGGAGACGCCGTGGAGAACGTTCTGCTGCCTGCAACATCCTCCAGCATGACCGGTTTGGCGGTGGGTCAGTCATGGTGTGGGGTGGTATTTCTTTGGGGGGCCGCACAGCCCTCCATGTGCTCGCCAGAGGTAGCCTGACTGCCATTAGGTACCGAGATGAGATCCTCAGACCCCTTGTGAGACCATATGCTGGTGCGGTTGGCCCTGGGTTCCTCCTAATGCAAGACAATGCTAGACCTCATGTGGCTGGAGTGTGTCAGCAGTTCCTGCAAGAGGAAGGCATTGATGCTATGGACTGGCCCGCCCGTTCCCCAGACCTGAATCCAATTGAGCACATCTGGGACATCATGTCTCGCTCCATCCACCAACGCCACGTTGCACCACAGACTGTCCAGGAGTTGGCGGATGCTTTAGTCCAGGTCTGGGAGGAGATCCCTCAGGAGACCATCCGCCACCTCATCAGGAGCATGCCCAGGCGTTGTAGGGAGGTCATACAGGCACGTGGAGGCCACACACACTACTGAGCCTCATTTTGACTTGTTTTAAGGACATTACATCAAAGTTGGATCAGCCTGTAGTGTGGTTTTCCACTTTAATTTTGAGTGTGACTCCAAATCCAGACCTCCATGGGTTGATACATTTGATTTCCATTGATAATTTTTGTGTGATTTTGTTGTCAGCACATTCAACTATGTAAAGAAAAAACTATTTAATAAGATTATTTCATTCATTCAGATCTAGGATGTATTTTAGTGTTCCCTTTATTTTTTTGAGCAGTGTATATATTTAAGCAATAAGTTCTGAGGGGGTGTGGTATATTTAAACAATAAGTTCTGAGGGGGTGTGGTATATTTAAACAATACGTTCTGAGGGGGTGTGGTATATTTAAACTATAAGGCCTGAGGGGGTGTGGTATATTGGCCAATATACCCCGGCTAAGGGCTGTTCTTATGCACGATGCAAAGCAGATTTAGTCCTTAGCAGTGGTATATTGGCCAGATACCACAAAAATATATTTTATATTTGAGATTCTTCAAAGTAGTCACCCTTTGCCTTGATGACAGCTTTGCACACTCTTGGCATTCTCTCAACCAGCTTCATGAGGTAGTCACCTGGAATGCATTTCAATTAACAGGTTTGCCTTGTTAAAAGTTAATTTGTGGAATTTCTTTCCTTCTTAATGCGTTTGAGCCAATCAGTTGTGTTGTGACAAGGTAGGGGTGGTATATAGAAGATAGCCCTATTTGGTAAAAGACCAAGTACATATTATGGCAAGAACAGCTCAAATAAGCAAAGAGAAACGACAGTCCATCATTACTTTAAGACATGAAGGACAGTCAATCCGGAAAATGTCAAGAACTTTGAAAGTTTCTTCAAGTGCAGTGCAAAAACCATCAAGCGCTGTGATGAAACTGGCTCTCATGAAGACCGCCACAGGAAAGGAAGACCCAGAGTTACCTCTGCTGCAGAGGATAAGTTCATTAGAGTTAACTACACCTCAGATTGCAGCCCAAATAAATGCTTCACAGAGTTCAAGTAACAGACACATCTCAACATCAACTGTTCAGAGGAGACTGCGTGAATCAGGCCTTCATGGTCGAATTGCTGCAAAGAAACCACTACTAAAGGACACCAATAAGACGAAGAGACTTGCTTGGGCCAAGAAACACAAGCAATGGACATTAGACCAGTGGAAATCTGTCCTTTGGTCTGATGAGTACAAATTGGAGATTTTTGGTTCCAACCGCCGTGTCTTTGTGAGACGCAGAGTAGGTGAATGGATGATCTCCACATGTGTGGTTCCCACCGTGAAGCATGGAGGAGGAGGTGTGACGGTGTGGGGGTGCTTTGCTGGTGACACTGTCAGTGATTTATTTAGAATTCAAGGCACACTTAACCAGCATGGCTACCACAGCATTCTGCAGCGATACGCCATCCCATCTGGTTTGGGCTTAGTGGGACTATCATTAGTTTTTCAACAGGACAATGACCCAAAATACACCTCCAGGCTGTGTAAGGGCTATTTGACCAAGGAGAGTGATGGAGTGCTGCATCAGATGACCTGACCTCCACAATCCCCCGACCTCAACCCAATTGAGATGGTTTGGGATGAGTTGGACCGCAGAGTGAAGGAAAAGCAGCCAACAAGTGCTCAGCATATGTGGGAACTCCTTCAAGACTGTTGGAAAAGCAATTCCTCATGAAGCTGGTTGAGAGAATGCCAAGAGTGTGCAAAGCTGTCATCAAGGCAAAGGGTGGCTATTTGAAGAATATAAAATATAAAATATATTTTGATTTGTTTAACACTTTTTTGTGTATGTGTTATTTCATAGTTTTGATGTCTTCACTATTATTCTACAATGTAAAAAATTGTAAAAATAAAGAAAAACTTGGATGACTAGGTGTGTCCAAACTTTTGACTGGTACTGTAGTTTATAGTATAGTTAGTATAGAGAGTTAGTATATAGTTTATATAGTTAGTATAGTTAGTATAGAGAGTTAGTATATAGTTTATAGAGTTAGTATATAGTATAGAGAGTTAGTATATAGTTTATAGAGTTAGTATATAGTTTATAGAGTTAGTAGAGTTAGTATAGTATATAGAGCTAGTATATAGTATAGTTAGTATAGTTTAGTTAGTATATATAGTATAGAGAGTTAGTATATAGTTTATAGAGTTAGTATATAGTATAGAGAGTTAGTATATAGTTTATAGAGTTAGTATAGTTATTATAGAGAGTTAGTATATAGTTTATAGAGTTAGTATATAGTATAGAGAGTTAGTATATAGTTTATAGTTAGTATATAGTATATAGAGTTAGTATATAGTATATAGAGTTAGTATATAGTATAGAGAGTTAGTATATAGTATATAGAGTCAGTATAGTTAGTATAGAGAGTTAGTATATAGTTTATAGAGTTAGTATATAGTATAGAGAGTTAGTATATAGTTTATAGAGTTAGTATATAGTATAGAGAGTTAGTATATAGTTTATAGAGTTAGTATATAGTATAGAGAGTTAGTATATCGTTTATAGAGTTAGTATATAGTTTATAGAGTTAGTATATTAGTATATAGAGTTAGTATATAGTATATAGAGTTAGTATATAGTTTATAGAGTTAGTATATAGTATATAGAGTTAGTATAGTAGTATAGAGAGTATATAGTAGTAGTTTAGAGAGTTAGTAGAGTAGTATATAGAGTTAGTTAGTATATAGTTTATAGAGTAGTATATAGTATAGAGAGTTAGTATATAGTTTATAGAGTTAGTATAGTTAGTATAGAGAGTTAGTATATAGTTTATAGAGTTAGTATATAGTTTATAGAGTTAGTATATAGTATATAGAGTTAGTATATAGTTTATAGAGTTAGTATATAGTTTATAGAGTTAGTATATAGTTTATAGAGTTAGTATATAGTATAGAGAGTTAGTATATAGTTTATAGAGTAGAGTATATATATAGTAGTATATAGAGTTAGTATATAGTATAGAGAGTTAGTATATAGTTTATAGAGTTAGTATAGTTAGTATAGAGAGTTAGTATATAGTTTATAGGGTTAGAATATAGTATATAGAGTTAGTATATAGTTTATAGAGTTAGTATAGTTATTATAGAGAGTTAGTATATAGTTTATATAGTTAGTATATAGTTTATAGAGTTAGTATATAGTATATAGAGTTAGTATAGTAGTTTATAGAGTTAGTATATAGTATAGAGAGTTTTAGTATATAGTTTTATAGTTAGTATTAGTATATAGTATAGATAGTAGTTAGTATATAGTTTATAGAGTTAGTTAGTAGTAGTATAGAGTAGAGAGTTAGAGAGTATATAGTTTATAGAGTTAGTATATAGTTTATAGTATTAGTATATAGTTTATAGAGTTAGTATATAGTATATAGAGTTAGTAGTATATATAGTTTATAGAGTTAGTATATATAGTATAGAGAGTTAGTATATAGTTTATAGAGTTAGTATATAGTATATAGTTAGTATATAGTTTATAGAGTTAGTATATAGTATATAGAGTTAGTATATAGTATAGAGAGTTAGTATATAGTATAGAGAGTTAGTATATAGTTTATAGAGTTAGTATATAGTATATAGAGTTAGTATATAGTTTATAGAGTTAGTATATAGTATAGAGAGTTAGTATATAGTTTATAGAGTTAGTATATAGTATAGATAGTTAGTATATAGTTTATAGAGTTAGTATAGAGAGTTAGTATATAGTATATAGAGTTAGTATAGTAGTATATAGAGTTAGTATAGTTAGTATAGAGAGTTAGTATATAGTATATAGAGTTAGTATATAGTTTATAGAGTTAGTATAGTTAGTATAGAGAGCTAGTATATAGTATATAGAGTCAGTATAGTTAGTATGGTGAGTTAGTATATAGTATATATAGTTAGTATAGTTAGTATAGAGAGTTAGTATAGTTAGTATAGAGAGTTAGTTAGTATATAGATTATAGAGTTAGTATATAGTATATAGAGTTAGTATAGTTAGTATAGAGAGTTAGTATAGTTAGTATAGAGAGTTAGTATATAGTATAGAGAGTTAGTATATAGAGTTAGTATAGTTAATATTGAGAGTTAGTATATAGAGTTAGTATAGTTAGTATAGAGAGTTAGTATATAGTATATAGAGTCAGTATAGTTAGTATAGAGAGTTAGTATAGTTAGTATAGAGAGTTAGTATATAGTTTATAGAGTTAGTATATAGTATAGAGAGTTAGTATATAGTATATAGAGTTAGTATATAGTATATAGAGTTAGTATAGTTAGTATAGAGAGTTAGTATAGTTAGTATAGAGAGTTAGTATAGTTAGTATAGAGAGTTAGTATAGTTAGTAGATAGTATTAGTATATAGTTTATAGAGTTAGTATATAGTATAGAGAGTTAGTATATAGTTTATAGAGTTAGTATAGTTAGTATAGAGAGTTAGTATATAGTATATAGAGTTAGTATATAGTTTATAGAGTTAGTATAGTTAGTATATAGAGTTAGTATATAGTTTATAGAGTTAGAATAGTTAGAATAGAGAGTTAGTATATAGTTTATAGAGTTAGTATATAGTTTAGAGAGTTAGTATATAATATAGAGAGTTAGTATATAGTATAGAGAGTTTTTATATAGTTATATATTTATAGTTAGTATATAGTATAGAGAGTTAGTATAGTTAGTATAGAGAGTTTAGTATAGTTAGTATAGAGTTTAGTATAGTTAGTAGAGAGTAGAGTTAGTATAGTTTAGTATAGAGAGTAGTAGTATATAGTATAGAGAGTTAGTATATAGTATAGAGTTAGTATATAGTTTATAGAGTTAGTATTTAGTTTATAGAGTTAGTATATAGTTTATAGAGTTAGTATATAGTATAGAGAGTTAGTTATATTAGTTTATAGAGTTAGTATATAGAGTTATAGAGTTAGTATATAGTATATAGAGTTAGTATATAGTTTATAGAGTTAGTATTTTTTTATTTAGTTAGTATATATAGTTTATAGAGAGTTTAGTATATAGTATAGAGAGTTAGTATATAGTTTATATAGAGAGAGTTTAGTATATAGTATAGAGTTAGTATATAGTATAGTTAGTAGTAGTATATAGTTTATAGAGTTAGTATAGTTTAGTATAGAGAGTTAGTATAGTTAGTTTATAGGGTTAGAATATAGTATATAGAGTTAGTATATAGTTTATAGAGTTAGTATAGTTATTATAGAGAGTTAGTATATAGTTTATATAGTTAGTATATAGTTTATAGAGTTAGTGTATAGTATATAGAGTTAGTATATAGTTTATAGAGTTAGTATATAGTATAGAGAGTTATAGTATATAGTTTATAGAGTTAGTATATAGTATAGAGAGTTAGTATATAGTTTAGTAGAGTTAGTAGTAGTTAGTAGTATAGTAGAGTTAGTATATTAGTTTATAGAGTTAGTATATAGTATAGTAGAGTTAGTATATAGTTTATAGAGAGTTAGTATATAGTATATAGAGTTAGTATTATAGTTTATATAGAGTTAGTATATAGTATAGAGAGTTAGTATATAGTTTATAGAGTTAGTATATAGTATATAGTTAGTATAGTAGTATATAGAGTTAGTATATAGTATATAGAGTTAGTATAGTTAGTATAGAGAGTTAGTATATAGTATAGAGAGTTAGTATATAGTTTATAGAGTTAGTATATAGTATATAGAGTTAGTATATAGTTTATAGAGTTAGTATATAGTATAGAGAGTTAGTATATAGTTTATAGAGTTAGTATATAGTATAGAGAGTTAGTATATTTTTATTTTTAGTATTAGTATAGAGAGTTAGTATAGTAGTATATAGAGTTAGTATAGTTAGTATAGTAGAGTTAGTATAGAGTAGTATATAGAGTTAGTATATAGTTTTTTAGTATTAGTATAGTTAGTTATAGAGAGTAATAGTATATAGTAGTATAGAGTTAGTATAGTTAGTATAGTTAGTTAGTATATAGTATATAGAGTTAGTATAGTAGTTAGTATAGAGTAGTTAGAGAGTAGTATAGTTAGTATAGAGAGTTAGTTAGTATATAGATTATAGAGTTAGTATATAGTATATAGAGTTAGTATAGTTAGTATAGAGAGTTAGTATAGTTAGTATAGAGAGTTAGTATATAGTATAGAGAGTTAGTATATAGTATAGAGTTAGTTAGTATATAGTTTAGTAGTTAGTATAGAGAGTTAGTTATATAGTATATAGAGAGTTAGTATAGTTAGTATAGAGAGTTATTATAGTAGTATAGAGAGTTAGTTTAGTATATAGTTTATAGAGTTAGTATAGTTAGTAGTAGAGAGCTAGTAGTTAGTATATAGAGTAGAGTATAGTTTTATGGTTAGTTAGAGTATAGTTATATATAGTTAGTATAGTTAGTATAGAGAGTTAGTATAGTTAGTATAGTTAGTTAGTATAGTTTTAGTTTTATTAGTTATATAGTTTAGAGAGAGTAGTATAGTAGTATATAGAGTTAGTATAGTTAGTATAGAGAGTTAGTATAGTTAGTATAGAGAGTTAGTATAGTTAGTATATAGAGTTAGTATATAGTATAGAGAGTTAGTATAGTTAATATAGAGAGTTAGTATATATAGTTAGTATAGTTAGTATAGAGAGTTAGTATATAGTATATAGAGTTAGTATAGTTAGTATAGAGAGTTAGTATAGTTAGTATAGAGAGTTAGTATATAGTTTATAGAGTTAGTATAGAGTATAGTATAGAGTTAGTATATAGTATATAGTAGTTAGTATATTAGTATATAGAGTTAGTATAGTTAGAGTTAGTAGAGAGTTAGTATAGAGAGTTAGTATAGTTAGTTAGTAGAGTAGTATAGTTAGTAGAGAGTTTAGTATAGTTAGTATAGAGAGTTAGTATATAGTTTTATAGAGAGTTAGTATATAGTATAGAGAGTTAGTATATAGTTTATAGAGTTTTAGTATAGTTAGTATAGAGAGTTAGTATATAGTTATATAGAGTTAGTATATAGTTTATAAGAGTTAGTATAGTTAGTATATAGAGTTAGTAGTATAGTTTATATAGAGTTAGAGATAGTTTAGTTAGAGAGTTTAGTATATATTTTTTTAGAGATTAGTATATAGTTTAGAGAGAGTTAGTATATAGTATTAGAGAGTTAGTATATAGTATAGAGAGTTAGTATAGTTAGTATTTTTAGTTAGTAGTTATTAGTTAGTAGTAGTAGTAGTTAGTATATAGTATAGTTATAGTAGAGAGTTAGTATAGTTAGTTAGTATAGAGAGTTAGTATAGTATAGTATAGTTAGTATATAGTTAGTTAGTATAGTTAGTATAGTTAGTATAGTTAGTTAGTATAGTAGTAGTAGAGTTAGTATAGTTAGTATAGTTAGTTATTATAGTTAGTATAGAGAGTTAGTAGTAGTTAGTATAGAGAGTTAGTAGTATTAGTTTTATATAGTTAGTTTAGAGTATTTTAGTATAGTTAGTATAGAGAGTTAGTATAGTTAGTATAGTAGAGGTTTAGTATAGTTAGTATAGAGAGTTAGTATAGTTAGTATAGATAGTTAGTAGAGATAGTATAGAGAGTTAGTATATAGTATATAGAGTTAGTATATAGTTTTTAGAGTTAGTAGTTTAGTTTTTTTAGTTTATAGAGTTAGTATATAGTTTATAGAGAGTCAGTATAGTTTTATTATAGTGAGTTTATTAGTATAGTTTAGTATTAGAGAATTAGTATAGTTAGTTATAGAGAGTTAGTATATAGTAGTATAGTTAGTATAGTTAGTATAGAGAGTTAGTATAGTTAGTATAGAGAGTTAGTAGTATATAGTTTATAGAGTTTAGTATATAGTATATAGAGTTTAGTAGTAGTATAGAGTTTTTATAGTTTATTATAGTGAGTTATTTATAGTTAGTATAGAGAGTTAGTTTAGTTAGTATAGAGAGTTAGTATAGTTAGTATAGAGAGTCAGTATAGTTAGTATAGCGAGTTAGTATATAGTTTATAGAGTTAGTATATAGTATATAGAGTCAGTAGTATATAGAGTTAGTATAGTTATTTATAGTTTATTAGTTAGTTAGTTATAGAGAGTTAGTTTTAGTTAGTATTAGTTTTTTTTTAGTTTATAGTTAGTTATAGCGAGTTAGTTATATATAGTTTATAGAGTTAGTATATAGTATATAGAGTCAGTAGTATATAGAGTTAGTATAGTTAGTTAGTAGTAGAGTTATTATAGTTTTTATAGAGAGTTTAGTTAGTTTAGTATAGAGAGTTAGTATAGTTTATAGTTAGTATAGAGAGTTAGTATTTTAGTATAGAGAGTTATAGTATAGTTAGTATAGAGAGTTATTATAGTTAGTATAGAGAGTTAGTATAGTTATAGAGAGTTATTATAGTTAGTATAGAGAGTTTAGTATAGTTAGTATAGAGAGTTAGTATAGTTAGTTAGTAGAGAGTTAGTATAGTTAGTATAGAGTTAGTATAGTAGTTTTATAGTTAGTATTAGTAGTTTAGTTAGTTATAGTTAGTATAGAGAGTTAGTAGTTAGTATAGAGAGTTAGTATATAGTTAGAGTTAGTAGTATATAGTTTATAGAGTAGTATAGAGAGTTAGTATAGTTAGTATAGAGTTAGTATAGAGAGTTAGTATAGTTAGTATAGAGAGTTAGTTTAGTTAGTATAGTAGAGAGTTAGTATGTATAGTATAGAGAGTTATTATAGTTAGTATAGTTTTTATAGTATTAGTATAGAGTTTATTATATATAGTTAGTATAGAGAGTTAGTATAGTTTTTTATAGAGAGTTTTATAGTTAGTATAGAGAGTTAGTATAGTTAGTATAGAGAGTTATTATAGTTAGTATAGAGAGTTAGTATAGTTTAGTATAGAGAGTTATTATAGTTAGTATAGAGTTTTTATTTTTAGTAGTAGTTAGTATAGAGTTAGTATAGAGAGTTAGTATAGTTAGTATAGTTAGTATAGAGAGTTAGTATAGTTAGTATAGAGAGTTAGTATATAGTATAGAGAGTTAGTATATAGTATAGAGTTAGTATATAGTTTATAGAGTTAGTATTTAGTTTATAGAGTTAGTATATAGTTTATAGAGTTAGTATAGTTAGTATAGAGAGTTAGTATAGTTAGTATAGAGAGTTAGTATAGTTTAGTATAGAGAGTTAGTATAGTTAGTATAGAGAGTTAGTATAGTTAGTATAGAGAGTTAGTATAGTTAGTATAGAGAGTTAGTATAGTTAGTATAGAGAGTTAGTATATAGTATAGAGAGTTAGTATAGTTAGTATAGAGAGTTAGTATAGTTAGTATAGAGAGTCAGTATAGTTAGTATAGCGAGTTAGTATAGTTAGTATAGAGAGTTAGTTTAGTTAGTATAGAGAGTCAGTATAGTTAGTATAGCGAGTTAGTATATAGTTTATAGAGTTAGTATATAGTATATAGAGTCAGTAGTATATAGAGTCAGTATAGTTATTATAGTGAGTTATTATAGTTAGTATAGAGAGTTAGTATAGTTAGTATAGAGAGTTAGTATAGTTAGTATAGAGAGTTATTATAGTTAGTATAGAGAGTTAGTATAGTTAGTATAGAGAGTTAGTATAGTTAGTATAGAGAGTTATTATAGTTAGTATAGAGAGTTAGTATAGTTAGTATAGAGAGTTATTATAGTTAGTATAGAGAGTTAGTATAGTTAGTATAGAGTTAGTATAGAGTGTTAGTATAGTTAGTATAGAGAGTTAGTATAGTTAGTATAGAGAGTTAGTATATAGTATAGAGAGTTAGTATATAGTATAGAGTTAGTATATAGTTTATAGAGTTAGTATTTAGTTTATAGAGTTAGTATATAGTTTATAGAGTCAGTATAGTTATTATAGTGAGTTATTATAGTTAGTATAGAGAATTAGTATAGTTAGTATAGAGAGTTAGTATATAGTATATAGAGTTAGTATAGTTAGTATAGAGAGTTAGTATAGTTAGTATAGAGAGTTAGTATAGTTAGTATAGAGAGTTAGTATAGTTAGTATAGAGAGTTAGTATAGTTAGTATAGAGAGTTAGTATAGTTAGTATAGAGAGTTAGTATAGTTAGTATAGAGAGTTAGTATAGTAGTATAGAGAGTTAGTATATAGTATAGAGAGTTAGTATAGATAGTATAGAGAGTTAGTATATAGTATAGAGAGTTAGTATATAGTATAGAGTTAGTTAGTATTAGTAGTTTTAGTTAGTATATAGTTTATAGAGTTAGTATATAGTTTATAGAGTTAGTATATAGTATAGAGAGTTAGTATAGTTAGTATAGAGAGTTATTATAGTTAGTATAGAGAGTTAGTATAGTTAGTATAGAGAGTTAGTATAGTTAGTATAGAGAGTTAGTATAGTTAGTATAGAGAGTTAGTATATAGTATAGAGAGTTAGTATATAGTATAGAGTTAGTATATAGTTTATAGAGTTAGTATTTAGTTTATAGAGTTAGTATATAGTTTATAGAGTCAGTATAGTTATTATAGTGAGTTATTATAGTTAGTATAGAGAATTAGTATAGTTAGTATAGAGAGTTAGTATATAGTATATAGAGTTAGTATAGTTAGTATAGAGAGTCAGTATAGTTAGTATAGAGAGTTAGTATAGTTAGTACAGAGAGTTAGTATAGTTAGTATAGAGAGTTAGTATAGTTAGTATAGATAGTTAGTATAGTTAGTATAGAGAGTTATTATAGTTAGTATAGAGAGTTATTATAGTTAGTATAGAGAGTATAGTATAGTTAGTAGTTAGTATAGAGAGTTAGTATAGTTAGTATAGAGAGTTAGTATAGTTAGTATATAGAGTTATTATAGTTAGTATAGAGAGTTAGTATATAGTTTATAGAGTTAGTATAGTTAGTATAGAGAGTTAGTATATAATTTATAGAGTTAGTATAGTTAGTATAGAGAGTTAGTATAGTTAGTATATAGAGTTAGTATAGTTAGTTTTTAGAGAGTTAGTATTAGTTAGTATAGTTTTAGAGTCAGTTATAGTAGTAGTAGAGAGTTAGTATAGTTAGTATAGAGAGTTTAGTATAGTTAGTATAGAGAGTTAGTATATAGTTTATAGAGTTAGTATAGTTAGTATAGAGAGTTAGTATAGTTAGTATATAGAGCCAGTATAGTTAGTATAGAGAGTTAGTTTAGTTAGTATATAGAGTCAGTATAGTTAGTATAGAGTAGTTAGAGAGTTATAGTTAGTATAGAGAGTTAGTATAGTTAGTATAGAGAGTTAGTATATAGTTTATATAGAGTTAGTATATAGTTTATAGAGTTAGTATATAGTTTATAGAGTTAGTATATAGTATATAGAGTCAGTATAGTTAGTATAGAGAGTTAGTATATAGTTTATAGAGTTAGTATATAGTTTATAGAGTTAGTATATAGTATATAGAGTCAGTATAGTTATTATAGTGAGTTATTATAGTTAGTATAGAGAGTTAGTTTAGTTAGTATAGAGAGTTAGTATAGTTAGTATAGTAGAGTTAGTATAGAGAGTTAGTATAGTTAGTATAGAGAGTTAGTATATAGTTTTATAGAGTTAGTATAGTTAGTATAGAGAGTTAGTATAGTTAGTATATAGAGTTAGTATAGTTAGTATAGAGAGTTAGTTTAGTTAGTATATAGAGTCAGTATAGTTAGTATAGAGAGTTAGTTTAGTTAGTATAGAGAGTTAGTATAGTTAGTATAGAGAGTTAGTATATAGTTTATAGAGTTAGTATAGTTAGTATAGAGTTAGTATATAGTTTATAGAGTTATTATAGTTAGTATAGAGAGTTAGTATAGTTAGTATATAGAGTCAGTATAGTTAGTATAGAGAGTTAGTTTAGTTAGTATAGAGAGTTAGTATATAGTTTATAGAGTTATTATAGTTAGTATAGAGAGTTAGTATAGTTAGTATATAGAGTCAGTATAGTTAGTATAGAGAGTTAGTTTAGTTAGTATAGAGAGTTAGTTTAGTTAGTATAGAGAGTTAGTATATAGTTTATAGAGTTAGTATAGTTAGTATAGAGTTAGTATATAGTATATAGAGTTAGTATAGTTAGTATAGAGAGTTAGTTTAGTTAGTATAGAGAGTTAGTATAGTTAGTATAGAGAGTTAGTATAGTTAGTATAGAGAGTTATCATATAGAGATAGGGGACGTGGCTCACCTGCATCTGATCTGGCTGCACAATGAGAATTCCCTGCAGAGGAGAAACAGCAGTTATTTAAACGTTTCCTTGGGTGTCTTTAATTCAGTTAAATGTGTCTTTGGGTGTCTTTAATATTGAATTCAAATAGAATTGATCACTAGTATTATGTCATTGTTGTTTGTGAGGGTTGAAAAACACTTACAAAGTTTCCGTCCATGGTGGTGGCCTGGAGGGTCCATCTGGAGCCCTGGGGAGGGGACACAGTTGATTAGGAGGATCCTATAGTTAGTATAGAGTTAGATCCTTTAAATACTGTCCCAGTCTACTGCCAAGGTGTAGTCAGTGATTCCAGCTGTTTAGGAGGATCCTATAGTTAGTATAGAGTTAGATCCTTTAAATACTGTCCCAGTCTACTGCCAAGGTGTAGTCAGTGATTCCAGCTGTTTAGGAGGATCCTATAGTTAGTATAGAGTTAGATCCTTTAAATACTGTCCCAGTCTACTGCCAAGGTGTAGTCAGTGATTCCAGCTGTTTAGGAGGATCCTATAGTTAGTATAGAGTTAGATCCTTTAAATACTGTCCCAGTCTCCTGCCAAGGTGTAGTCAGTGATTCCGTGGCACAGCTGTTGTGCACAAAGTATTTACAAAGTATCTGTTCATATAATATGCCATTTAGCAGGGCTGTTTGGGTTAGGGGTTAGGGTGAGTAGTCTTAGGGGTTAGGGTGAGTAGTCTTAGGGGTTAGGGTGAGTAGTCTTAGGGGTTAGGGGTTAGGGTGAGTAGGCTATATACAGGAAAGCCAAAGTTCCAACAGCTGGGCCTAAAATAATGTATAAGAGATCATACAAAAGATGTTGCTGTGACTCTTATGTGAATGATGTAAAACATATTTGTTGGTATGATGTGATTAATAAGGGGGCATCCAGATGCTGCACTTGATGAATTTATGAAATTGCTTCTTCCAATTATTGATCAACATGCACCTGTTAAGAAACTGACTGTTAGAACTGTTAAGGCTCCATGGATTGATGAGGAATTGAAAAACTGTCTGGTTGAAAGAGACGGGGCAAAAGGAGTGGCTAATAAGTCTGGCTGCACATCTGACTGGCTGACTTACTGCAAATTGAAAAATGATGTGACTAAACTCAACAAAAAGAAGAAGAAACCGTATTATGAAGCAAAGATCAATAATATAAAGAATGATGGAAAAAAACTTTTGAGTTCTTTAAATGGAATTATGGGCAGAAAGACAAATTCAACTCCATCTTTCATCGAATCAGATTGCTTTTTCATCACAAAACCATTTGATGTTGCCAATTATTTTAATGATTACTTCATTGGCAAAGTGGGCAAACTTAGGCAGGAAATGCCAACAATTAACAGTGAGCCATTGTATTCATGTATAAAAAAACAAATAATGAAAGAAAAGCATTGCAAGTTAGAATTTTGTAAAGTTAGTGTGGGAGAGGTGGAAAAATTATTGTTATCGATCAAAAATGACAAACCTCCTGGCATTGACAACTTAGATGGATGTCACGCCCTGGCCTTGAGAGGCCGGTTGTCTTTAGTTGGTTTGGTCAGGGCGTCAGTATCTATGTTAGAATTTCTAGGTTTAGGTTCTAGTTTTCCTATTTCTATGTCTGGCCGGGTATGATTCCCAATCAGAGGCAGCTGTCGCTCGTTGTCTCTGATTGGGGATCATCCTTAGGTAGCCCGTAGCCTACTGTGTATTGTGGGATCTTGTTCCTGTTAGTCTGCTGTGTATTGTGGGATCTTGTTCCTGTTAGCCTGGTGTGTGTATAGTGTGTATTGTGGGATCTTGTTCCTGTTAGGCTGGTGTGTATATAGTGTGTATTGTGGGATCTTGTTCCTGTTAGGCTGGTGTGTGTATAGTGTGTATTGTGGGATCTTGTTCCTGTTAGTCTGCTGTGTATTGTGGGATCTTGTTCCTGTTAGTCTGGTGTGTGTATAGCCCATTGGCTGCTGTGTATTGTGGGATCTTGTTCCTGTTAGTCTGCTGTGTATTGTGGGATCTTGTTCCTGTTAGTCTGGTGTGTATTGTGGGATCTTGTTCCTGTTAGTCTGGTGTGTATTGTGGGATCTTGTTCCTGTTAGTCTGCTGTGTATTGTGGGATCTTGTTCCTGTTAGTCTGGTGTGTATTGTGGGATCTTGTTCCTGTTAGTCTGCTGTGTATTGTGGGATCTTGTTCCTGTTAGTCTGCTGTGTATTGTGGGATCTTGTTCCTGTTAGTCTGCTGTGTATTGTGGGATCTTGTTCCTGTTAGTCTGCTGTGTATTGTGGGATCTTGTTCCTGTTAGTCTGCTGTGTATTGTGGGATCCTGTTCCTGTTAGTCTGCTGTGTATATAGTGTGTATTGTGGGATCTTGTTCCTGTTAGTCTGCTGTGTATTGTGGGATGTTGTTCCTGTTAGTCTGGTGTGTATATAGTGTGTATTGTGGGATCTTGTTCCTGTTAGGCTGGTGTGTATATAGTGTGTATTGTGGGATCTTGTTCCTGTTAGTCTGCTGTGTATTGTGGGATCTTGTTCCTGTTAGTCTGGTGTGTATTGTGGGATCTTGTTCCTGTTAGTCTGGTGTGTATTGTGGGATCTTGTTCCTGTTAGTCTGCTGTGTATTGTGGGATCTTGTTCCTGTTAGCCTGCTGTGTATTGTGGGATGTTGTTCCTGTTAGTCTGGTGTGTGTATAGCCCATTGGACTTCACGTTACGTTGTTTCTTGTTTTGTTGTATGTTTATTTGAGTTAATAAACATGTACGCTTTGCACGCTGCACCTTGGTCCGACCCGTCTCTCAACGTTCGTGACAATGGAAAGCTACTGGGATGGTAGCTGACTCTATAGCCACTCCTGTCTGCCCTATCTTTAATCTGAGACTAGAGGAAACTCTGTCCTCAGGCCTGGAGGGAAGCCAAAGTAATTATGCTACCCAAGAATGGTAAAGCAGCCTTTACTGGTTCTAACAGCAGACCTATCAGCTTGCTGCCAGCTCTTAGCAAAATGTTGGAAAAAATTGTGTTTGACCAAATACAATGCTATTTCTCTGTAAACAAATTAACAACAGACTTTCAGCATGCTTATAGGGAAGGGCACTCAACATGTACTGCACTGACACAAATGACTGATTGAAATTGATAAGAAATTGATAAGAAGATTGTGGGAGCTGTACTGTTAGATTTCAGTGCAGCCTTTGATATTATTGACCATAACCTGTTGTTGAAAAAACGTATGTGTTATGGCTTTTCAACCTCTGCCATATCGTGGATTCAGAGCTATCTCTCTAATAGAACTCAAACGTTTTTCTTTAATGCAATCATTTGCCGTTACCTTAGATTGTAAACTATCATGGTCAAAACATATAGATTCAATGATTGCAAAGATGGGGAAAGGTCTGTCCGTAATAAAGAGATGCTCTGCTTTTTTGACACCACACTCCAAAAAGCAAGTCCTGCAGGCTCTAGTTTAGTCTATTCTTGATTATTCTCCAGTCGTGTGGTTGAGTGCTGCAAGGAAAGACCTAGTTAAGCTGCATCTGGCCCAGAACAGAGCGGCACGTCTTGCTCTTCACTGTAATCAGAGGGCTGATATAAATACTATGTATGCCAGTCTCTCTTAGCTAAGAGTTGAAGAGAGACTGACTACATCACTTTTTCTTTTTATAAGAAACATTGTGTTGAAAATCCCAAATTGTTTGCATAGTCAACTTACACACAGCTCTGACACACACACGTACCCCACCAGACATGCCACCAGGGGTCTTTTCACAGTCCACAAATCCAGAACAAATTCAAGAAAGCGTACAGTGTTATATAGAACCATTATTGTATGGAACTCCATTCCATCTCATATTGCTCAAATAAACAGCAAACCTGGTTTAAAAAAAACAGATAAAGCAACACCTCACGGCACAACGCCTCTCCCCTATTTCATAGTTTGTGTGTATGTATATGTATTGATATGTAGGCTACGTGTGCCTTTAAAAAAAATGTATGTAGTTCTGTCCTTGAGCTGTTCTTGTCTATTAATGTTCTGTATTATGTCATGTTTCATGTTTTGTTTGGACCCCAGGAAGAGTAGCTGCTGCTTTTGCAACAGCTAATGGGGATCCTAATAAAATACCAAATACCAAATACTTCCATTCATTTTTCAAACCAGTATTGGTTTCCTTCAGACGAAGCGTCTCATGGCCTGACAAACAGCGCTCTAGCTCTGCCAACTTTCACCGCAGATGTTGAACATCGGCGGATGATCGGATTGAGACGCATCCAATGCAAAAAGTATCTCTAGCTTAAACTGATATCTGTAACTTAAACAGATCTCTCTAGCTTAAACAGATATCTGTAACTTAAACAGATCTCTCTAGCTTAAACTGATATATCTAGCTTAAATTGATATCTGTAACTTAAACAGATCTCTCTAGCTTAAACAGATCTCTCTAGCTTAAACTGATATATCTAGCTTAAACAGATCTCTCTAGCTTAAACAGATCTCTCTAGCTTAAACATATCTCTCTAGCTTAAACATATCTCTCTATCTTAAACTGATATCTCTATCTTAAACTGATATCTCTAGCTTAAACAGATCTCTCTAGCTTAAACAGATCTCTCTAGCTTAAACAGATCTCTCTAGCTTAAACTGATATCTCTAGCTTAAACGGATCTCTCTATTTTAAACTGATCTCTCTAGCTTAAACGGTTATCTCTAGTTTAAACAGATATCTCTAGCTTAAACATATCTCTCTATCTTAAACAGGTCTCTATAGCTTAAACAGATCTCGCTATCTTAAACAGATCTCTATAGCTTAAACTGATATCTCTAACTTAAACTGATATATCTAGCTTAAACAGATCTCTCTAGCTTAAACAGATCTATCTAGCTTAAACATATCTCTCTATCTTAAACTGATATCTCTATCTTAAACTGATATCTCTAGCTTAAACAGATCTCTCTAATGTAAACAGATCTCTCTAGCTTAAACAGATCTCTCTAGCTTAAACAGATCTCTCTAGCTTAAACTGATATCTCTAGCTTAAACTGATATCTCTAGCTTAAACGGATCTCTCTATTTTAAACTGATCTCTCTAGCTTAAACGGTTATCTCTAGTTTAAACAGATATCTCTAGCTTAAACATATCTCTCTATCTTAAACAGATCTCTATAGCTTAAACAGATCTCGCTATCTTAAACAGATCTCTATAGCTTAAACTGATATCTCTAACTTAAACTGATCTCTCTAGTTTAAACTGATCTCTATAGCTTAAACATATCTCTCTATCTTAAACAGATCTCTATAGCTTAAACAGATATCTCTATCTTAAACAGATCTCTATAGCTTAAACTGATATCTCTATTTTAAACGGATCTCTTTAGCTTAAACAGATATCCCTAGCTTAAACAGATCTCTCTAGCTCAAACAGATATATTTAGCTTAAACAGATATCTATCTTAAACTGACAGATTTCGAAGGGGATTTTTTTATTGTGTTAATTAAATGTATGGGTTTAGGGTTAGGGTTCTTACCTGTTGGTCAAACAGAGTCCAGAACATGGGAAGGGGGATGTAGAGAAACAGAACCTTCAGCACCATCTTCACCTGGGCCACCAGCAGTTTCTGGATGAGAGGAAGAGGAGGAGAAAAAGAGAGGAAGAGGAGGAGAGGAGGAGGAGGAAGAGGAGGAGGAGGAGGAAGAGGAGGAGGAGGAAAAGGAGGAGGAGAGCAGAGAGGAGGAGAGCAGAGAGGAGAGAGGAGAGGAGGAGGAGGAGGAGAAAGGAAGAGGAGGAGGAAGAGGAGAAGAAGGAGGAGAGCAGAGAGGAGAAGGAGGAGGAGGAGAGAGGAAGAGGAGGAGATGAGGAGAGAGGAGGAGGAAGTGGAGGAGGTAGAGGAGGAGGAAGAGGAGAGAGGAAGGATTTATGAATGAGTTCTCTGCATTGTAAACATCCTTCAGTTGACTTTAATTTTCAACAGCTATATGAACTGCTATTTTGGTAGTGTTGGTTTTTCCCATAGAACAGTGAACATGGACCTACATCATATTTCTCATCGGCCCAGTCCATCCAGTGTTCTCTCTTAGGGAACTTCTTGCTGCGATGCCTGAAGCGGTTCTTTATTGCAAACTAGAGGGGAGAGATAGAACACACACACACTTAATAGCTCTGGTCAAAACCAGACATTCACATCATGGAGAGTTTCACATGGAAAGATATGACTCTGGAAATCCCCTACTGTCTGGATGTTAATAGACTGTCTTACCCCTTACTGTCTGGATGTTAATAGACTGTCTTACCCCCTTACTGTCTGGATGTTATTAGACTGTCTTACCCCCTTACTGTCTGGATGTTAATAGACTGTCTAATCCCTTACTGTCTGGATGTTAATAGACTGTCTAATCCCTTACTGTCTGGATGTTAATAGACTGTCTAATCCCCTTACTGTCTGGATGTTAATAGACTGTCTTACCCCCTTACTGTCTGGATGTTAATAGACTGTCTTACCCCCTTACTGTCTGGATGTTATTAGACTGTCTTACCCCCTTACTGTCTGGATGTTAATAGACTGTCTTACCCCCTTACTGTCTGTATGTTAATAGACTGTCTTACCCCCTTACTGTCTGGATGTTAATAGACTGTCTAATCCCCTTACTGTCTGGATGTTAATAGACTGTCTTACCCCCTTACTGTCTGGATGTTAATAGACTGTCTTACCCCCTTACTGTCTGGATGTTAATATACTGTCTTACCCCCTTACTGTCTGGATGTTAATAGACTGTCTAATCCCTTACTGTCTGTATGTTAATAGACAGTCTTACCCCCTTACTGTCTGGATGTCATTAGACTGTTTTACCCCCTTACTGTCTGGATGTTATTAGACTGTCTTACCCCCTTACTGTCTGGATGTTAATAGACTGTCTAATCCCTTACTGTCTGGATGTTAATAGACTGTCTTACCCCCTTACTGTCTGGATGTTAATAGACTGTCTTACCCCCTTACTGTCTGGATGTTAATAGACTGTCTAATCCCTTACTGTCTGGATGTTAATAGACTGTCTTACCCCCTTACTGTCTGGATGTTAATAGACTGTCTTACCCCCTTACTGTCTGGATGTTAATAGACTGTCTAATCCCCTTACTGTCTGGATGTTAATAGACTGTCTTACCCCCTTACTGTCTGGATGTTAATAGACTGTCTAATCCCTTACTGTCTGGATGTTAATAGACTGTCTTACCCCCTTACTGTCTGGATGTTAATAGACTGTCTTACCCCCTTACTGTCTGGATGTTGATAGACTGTCTTACCCCAATGCACTTGCAGACCTCCAGCATAATGTTGCCTTTAGGAGCAGTCTTGTTGTACATGCCACTGCCAACGATGAACACGACTGTGGAAACACAGAGAGACATCCGCCTCTGTTAACTAAACAGAGAGTCATAGATGAGATACAGTGGACAGACAGACAGAGTTCAGATCAATACTGATGAATGTTAGGAAGGAAGCAACTCCATGAAGTGTAAACGAGGTCAGGGTTAGGAAACGAGGGTAACAGAACTCACTGAGAGCCACCACCATCAGGGCTGCCGGGACGCCGAAGGCCAGAGGATAGCACTTCTGTTGAGAGTGGATACCACACTCCTGGCCTGGCGGAGGGGACACACACATGGTGTTGGGTTATTGTGGTATTGGATGTAGAAACTGTCCATATTCCACAGGCATAATGATAGTAGTGTAAAGGCTGACCAGGTTAATGTTAGTTTAGGGTTAGTAATGTAAAGGCTGACCAGGTTAATGTTAGTTTAGGGTTAGTACTGTAAAGGCTGACCAGGTTAATGTTAGTTTAGGGTTAGTACTGTAAAGGCTGACCAGGTTAATGTTAGTTTAGGGTTAGTAATGTAAAGGCTGACCAGGTTAATGTTAGTTTAGGGTTAGTAATGTAAAGGCTGACCAGGTTAATGTTAGTTTAGGGTTAGTAATGTAAAGGCTGACCAGGTTAATGTTAGTTTAGGGTTAGTAATGTAATGGCTGACCAGGTTAATGTTAGTTTAGGGTTAGGTTATCGTCGTACCTCTGAGGATGGGTGTAATGACGGTGGACAGGAGACTACCAGCATTGATTGACAGGTAGAAGATGGAGAAGAATGTGCTCCTCTGTTTCTCCTGGAGAACGCATGGACAGGAGGACAGGTTCAGAGGACAGGAGACATGGACAGGAGAACAGGTTCAGAGGACAGGTTTAGAACAGGAGACATGGACAGGAGAACAGGTTCAGAGGACAGGAGACATGGACAGGAGAACAGGGTTAGAACAGGAGACATGGACAGGAGAACAGGGTTAGAACAGGAGACATGGACAGGAGAACAGGTTCAGAGGACAGGAGACATGGACAGGAGAACAGGGTTAGAACAGGAGACATGGACAGGAGAACAGGTTCAGAGGACAGGAGACATGGACAGGAGAACAGGGTTAGAACAGGAGACATGGACAGGAGAACAGGGTTAGAACAGGAGACATGGACAGGAGAACAGGGTTAGAACAGGAGACATGGACAGGAGAACAGGTTCAGAGGACAGGGTTAGAACAGGAGACATGGACAGGAGAACAGGTTCAGAGGACAGGGTTAGAACAGGAGAACCGGGTTAGAACAGGAGAACAGGGTTAGAAGACAGGAGAACAGGGTTAGAACAGGAGAACAGGGTTAGAACAGGAGAACAGGGTTAGAACAGGAGAACAGGGTTGGAACAGGAGAACAGGGTTAGAACAGGAGAACAGGGTTAGAACAGGAGAACAGGGTTAGAACAGGAGAACAGGGTTGGAACAGGAGAACAGGGTTAGAGGTGGTGTTACTAGGAGGCGGGTCATGATGCACTATAACCCTAAATGCCCTCCCAGCATGTAACCAGGGTTCATCGTTAATAAACAACCATGTGGAATGTGTTAGATAGATACACCTGCAGCTGCTGGCTCGGCTCAGTCAGCACTGATAATGACTGAAGTCACAGTAACAAACCACGCTGATCACTATCTCCAGGCGCTGCTTTACAAAATGGCGTCTACACTACTGAGGGTCAGTAGAGACCGACTCTAAAAGGAAGGGCTGTGTGTTGTTTCTAAAATGGCGTCTACACTACCGTAATGACGGAGGTCAGTAGACTGTAAAATGGCTGCTCCGCTAGTGTTACCAACCTGGTGGTCTTCAAACTGGTCTCCTCCGAAGGCAGCAACACAGGGTTTGATTCCCCCCGTTCCCAGAGCGATGAGGAACAGGCCGACCATAGACATGGCCCTGAAGGGGAGAGAACAGCACATCACTTAACAGTTCAACTAATGGAACTCATATCATATCAATAAGTTGAGTCAACTTGATCGACTAAGTTTACTAACTCTAATCTTTTTACAATGCTGTACTGTACCCTGTGATCTAGGCTTATGTAGGATGTTGTGTTTAGGGAGAACAACAGATGAACTCACACATGGAAGGTCATGTTGTCAGGGGTCCCGTCCATGTCTGTGTCTGTGATGTCGTGGATAGCGCTTACTGCCATGACAACCTGTCCCACTGTATAGACAATGGATAAATAGACAATAGTCCTGGAAAGAGAGAGAGAGAAAGAGAGAGAGAGCGAGAGAGACAGAGAGAGAGAGACAGAGAGAGAGACAGAGAGAGAGAGAGACAGAGAGAGAGAGACAGAGAGCGAGAGAGAGCGAGAGAGAGAAATTAAAAGAGAGGGGAGTGAGAGAAAGAGAGAGAGGGAGAGCGGATAGAGAGAGAAAGAGAGAGAGGGAGAGGGGAGAGAGAGAGAAAGAGAGGGGAGAAAGTGAGGGGGAGAAAGAGAAAGAGAGGGGGGAGAGGGAGGGAGAGAGAGAGAAATTAAAAGAGAGGGGAGCGAGGGAGGGAGAGAGAGAGAAAGAGAGAGAGAGAGGGGGGGAGCGAGGGAGGGGGACAGAGAAAGAGAGAGAGGGGGAGAGCAGGGGAGAGAGAGAGAGAGAGAGAGAGAGAGAGGAGAGAGAGAGAGTGGGGGGAGAGGGGGAGAGGGAGGGTGGGGAGAGGGAGGGAGAGTGAGCGAGTGGGGTAGAGAGAGAGGAGAGAGAGAGAGGGTAGAGAGAGATGGAGAGAGCGAAGGAGGGGGGAGAGAAAGAGAGAGAGAGCGAGGGGGGAGAGAGAGAGCGGGAGAGAGAAAGAAAGAGGAGAAAGAAAGAGAGAAAGCGAGAGGGGAGAGCCAGAGAGCAAGAGAGAGAGAGAGGAGAGAAAGGGGGGAGAGGGAGAGAGAGCGAGAGAGAGAGAGAAAGAGAGAGAGAGAGAGAGAGCGAGAGAGGGGGGGGGAAGGGGAGAGAGAGAGGAGCGGGGTAGAAAGAGGAGGGAGAGAAAAACAAATTAAAGGATTTACCAGGAGGGCAGACAACTACAAGCAAGGGAATCCCCAGATATTCTATGGAAGATCTTATGATAAATTGATGTAGTGGGTTTGGACTCACTTGAACTTTCCCAGCCAGGAGTCTGCCACTATGGCCCCCAGTATAGGAGTCAGGTAGCAGAGAGCAACGAAGGTGTGATAGATAGAGGTGGCCAGGTCATCATCCCACTTCAGGAAATACCTAAAGTACAGCACCAACACCGCTAGGGGGAGAACAGAACCACTCAATGTGTCCATCCACAGTTCCAGTCCCTAACATTGGTAAATGCATTGTAACTACCACTGAGTTATTTCCATTCTGTAGTAAACGCTGCTGGCCGTTAACAGAGAGAGGTGTGTTGTGTGACTGCCTCACCTCGCATGCCATAGTAGGAGAAACGTTCACAGAACTCATTGACCACGATGAAGAAAATACTAACAGGATACCCACACACATCCACCTGGACACAGGGGAGAGGAGTGAGAAACAGAGTGATAAACAGTGGAGTGAATAGAGGAGTGATAAACAGTGGAGTGAATAGAGGAGTGATAAACAGTGGAGTGAATAGAGGAGTGATAAACAGTGGAGTGAATAGAGGAGTGATAAACAGTGGAGTGAATAGAGGAGTGATAAACAGTGGAGTGAATAGAGGAGTGATAAACAGTGGAGTGAATAGAGGAGTGATAAACAGTAGAGTGAATAGAGGAGTGATAAACAGTGGAGTGAATAAAGGAGTGATAAACAGTGGAGTGAATAGAGGAGTGATAAACAGTGGAGTGAATAGAGGAGTGATAAACAGTGGAGTGAATATAGGAGTGATAAACAGTGGAGTGAATAGAGGAGTGATAAACAGTAGAGTGAATAGAGGAGTGATAAACAGTGGAGTGAATAGAGGAGTGATAAACAGTGGAGTGAATAGAGGAGTGATAAACAGAATGATAAACAGAGAGAGAATAGAGGAGTGATAAACAGAATGATAAACAGTGGAGTGAATAGAGGAGTGATAAACAGAATGATAAACAGTGGAGTGAATAGAGGAGTGATAAAAAGTGGAGTGAATAGAGGAGTGATAAACAGTGGAGTGAATAGAGGAGTGATAAACAGTGGAGTGAATAGAGGAGTGATAAACAGTGGAGTGAATAGGGGAGTGATAAACAGTGGAGTGAATAGAGGAGTGATAAACAGAATGATAAACAGTGGAGTGAATAGAGGAGTGATAAACAGTGGAGTGAATAGAGGAGTGATAAACAGAATGATAAACAGTGGAGTGAATAGAGGAGTGATAAACAGTGGAGTGAATAGAGGAGTGATAAACAGTGGAGTGAATAGAGGAGTGATAGACAGAGTGATAAACAGTGGAGTGAATAGAGGAGTGATAAACAGTGGAGTGAATAGAGGAGTGATAAACAGTGGAGTGAATAGAGGAGTGATAAACAGTGGAGTGAATAGAGGAGTGATAAACAGTGGAGTGAATAGAGGAGTGATAAACAGTTGAGTGAATAGAGGAGTGATAAACAGTGGAGTGAATAGAGGAGTGATAAACAGTGGAGTTAAACAGTGGATTGAATAGAGGAGTGATAAACAGAATGATAAACAGTGGAGTGAATAGAGGAGTGATAAACAGTGGAGTAAATAGAGGAGTGATAAACAGAGTGATAAACAGTGGAGTGAATAGAGGAGTGATAAACAGTGGAGTGAATAGAGGAGTGATAAACAGTGGAGTGAATAGAGGAGTGATAAACAGTGGAGTGAATAGAGGAGTGATAAACAGTAGAGAGAATAGAGGAGTGATAAACAGAATGATAAACAGTGGAGTGAATAGAGGAGTGATAGACAGTGGAGTGAATAGAGGAGTGATAAACAGTGGAGTGAATAGAGGAGTGATAAACAGTGGAGTGAATAGAGGAGTGATAAACAGTAGAGTGAATAGAGGAGTGATAGACAGTGGAGTGAATAGAGGAGTGATAAACAGTAGAGTGAATAGAGGAGTGATAAACAGAGTGATAAACAGTGGAGTGAATAGAGGAGTGATAAACAGAATGATAAACAGTGGAGTGAATAGAGGAGTGATAAACAGAATGATAAACAGTGGAGTGAATAGAGGAGTGATAAACAGTGGAGTGAATAGAGGAGTGATAAACAGAATGATAAACAGTGGAGTGAATAGAGGAGTGATAAACAGTGGAGTGAATAGAGGAGTGATAAACAGTGGAGTGAATAGAGGAGTGATAAAACAGAGTGATAAACAGTGGAGTGAATAGAGGAGTGATAAACAGTGGAGTGAATAGAGGAGTGATAAACAGTGGAGTGAATAGAGGAGTGATAAACAGAGTGATAAACAGTGGAGTGATAAACAGAGTGATAAACAGTGGAGTGAATAGAGGAGTGATAAACAGTGGAGTGAATAGAGGAGTGATAAACAGTGGAGTGAATAGAGGAGTGATAAACAGTGGAGTGAATAGAGGAGTGATAAACAGTTGAGTGAATAGAGGAGTGATAAACAGTGGAGTGAATAGAGGAGTGATAAACAGTGGAGTTAAACAGTGGATTGAATAGAGGAGTGATAAACAGAATGATAAACAGTGGAGTGAATAGAGGAGTGATAAACAGTGGAGTAAATAGAGGAGTGATAAACAGAGTGATAAACAGTGGAGTGAATAGAGGAGTGATAAACAGTGGAGTGAATAGAGGAGTGATAAACAGTGGAGTGAATAGAGGAGTGATAAACAGAGTGATAAACAGTGGAGTGAATAGAGGAGTGATAAACAGAATGATAAACAGTGGAGTGAATAGAGGAGTGATAAACAGTGGAGTGAATAGAGGAGTGATAAACAGTGTAGAGTGAATAGAGGAGTGATAAACAGTGGAGTGAATAGAGGAGTGATAAACAGTAGAGTGAATAGAGGAGTGATAAACAGAGTGATAAACAGTGGAGTGAATAGAGGAGTGATAAACAGTGGAGTGAATAGAGGAGTGATAAACAGTGGAGTGAATAGAGGAGTGATAAACAGTGGAGTGAATAGAGGAGTGATAAACAGTGATAAACAGTGGAGTGAATAGAGGAGTGATAAAACAGTGAGAAACAGTGAGTGAATAGAGGAGTGATAAACAGTGGAGTGAATAGAGGAGTGATAAACAGTGGAGTGAATAGAGGAGTGATAAACAGAGTGATAAACAGTGGAGTGATAAACAGTGAGTGATAAACAGAATGATAAACAGTGGAGTGAATAGAGGAGTGATAAACAGAATGATAACAGTGGAGTGAATAGAGGAGTGATAAACAGTGGAGTGAATAGAGGAGTGATAAACAGTGGAGTGAATAGAGGAGTGATAAACAGTGGAGTGAATAGAGGAGTGATAAACAGTGGAGTGAATAGAGGTGATAAACAGAATGATAAACAGTGGAGTGAATAGAGGAGTGATAGACAGTGGAGTGAATAGAGGAGTGATAAACAGTGGAGTGAATAGAGGAGTGATAAACAGTGGAGTGAATAGAGGAGTGATAAACAGAATGATAAACAGTGGAGTGAATAGAGGAGTGATAAACAGTGGAGTGAATAGAGGAGTGATAAACAGAATGATAAACAGTGGAGTGAATAGAGGAGTGATAAACAGAATGATAAACAGTGGAGTGAATAGAGGAGTGATAAACAGTGGAGTAAATAGAGGAGTGATAAACAGAGTGATAAACAGTGGAGTGAATAGAGGAGTGATAAACAGTGGAGTGAATAGAGGAGTGATAAACAGTGGAGTGAATAGAGGAGTGATAAACAGAGTGATAAACAGTGGAGTGAATAGAGGAGTGATAAACAGAATGATAAACAGTGGAGTGAATAGAGGAGTGATAAACAGTGGAGTGAATAGAGGAGTGATAAACAGTAGAGTGAATAGAGGAGTGATAGACAGTGGAGTGAATAGAGGAGTGATAAACAGTAGAGTGAATAGAGGAGTGATAAACAGAGTGATAAACAGTGGAGTGAATAGAGGAGTGATAAACAGTGGAGTGAATAGAGGAGTGATAAACAGTGGAGTGAATAGAGGAGTGATAAACAGTGGAGTGAATAGAGGAGTGATAAACAGAATGATAAACAGTGGAGTGAATAGAGGAGTGATAAAGGAATGATAAACAGTGGAGTGAATAGAGGAGTGATAAACAGTGGAGTGAATAGAGGAGTGATAAACAGTGGAGTGAATAGAGGAGTGATAAACAGAGTGATAAACAGTGGAGTGATTAGATGAGTGATAAACAGAATGATAAACAGTGGAGTGAATAGAGGAGTGATAAACAGAATGATAAACAGTGGAGTGAATAGAGGAGTGATAAACAGTGGAGTGAATAGAGGAGTGATAAAACAGTGGAGTGAATAGAGGAGTGATAAACAGTGGAGTGAATAGAGGAGTGATAAACAGTGGAGTGAATAGAGGAGTGATAAACAGAATGATAAACAGTGGAGTGAATAGAGGAGTGATAGACAGTGGAGTGAATAGAGGAGTGATAGACAGTAGAGTGAATAGAGGAGTGATAAACAGTGGAGTGAATAGAGGAGTGATAAACAGAATGATAAACAGTGGAGTGAATAGAGGAGTGATAAACAGTGGAGTGAATAGAGGAGTGATAAACAGAATGATAAACAGTGGAGTGAATAGAGGAGTGATAAACAGAATGATAAACAGTGGAGTGAATAGAGGAGTGATAAACAGTGGAGTGAATAGAGGAGTGATAAACAGTGGAGTGAATAGAGGAGTGATAAACAGTGGAGTGAATAGAGGAGTGATAAACAGTGGAGTGAATAGAGGAGTGAATAAACAGAATGATAAACAGTGGAGTGAATAGAGGAGTGATAAACAGAATGATAAACAGTGGAGTGAATAGAGGAGTGATAAAAAACAGTGGAGTGAATAGAGGAGTGATAAACAGAATGATAAAAACAGTGGAGTGAATAGAGGAGTGATAAACAGTGGAGTGAATAGAGGAGTGATAAACAGTGGAGTGAATAGAGGAGTGATAAACAGTGGAGTGAATAGAGGAGTGATAAATAGTGGAGTGAATAGAGGAGTGATAAACAGTAGAGTGAATAGAGGAGTGATAAACAGAATGATAAACAGTGGAGTGAATAGAGGAGTGATAAAGAGTGGAGTGAATAGAGGAGTGATAAACAGAATGATAAACAGTGGAGTGAATAGAGGAGTGATAAACAGTGGAGTGAATAGAGGAGTGATAAACAGTGGAGTGAATAGAGGAGTGATAAACAGTGGAGTGAATAGAGGAGTGATAAACAGTGGAGTGAATAGAGGAGTGATAAACAGTAGAGTGAATAGAGGAGTGATAAACAGAATGATAAACAGTGGAGTGAATAGAGGAGTGATAAAGAGTGGAGTGAATAGAGGAGTGATAAACAGAATGATAAACAGTGGAGTGAATAGAGGAGTGATAAACAGTGGAGTGAATAGAGAGTGATAAACAGTGGAGTGAATAGAGGAGTGATAAACAGTGGAGTGAAATAGAGGAGTGATAAACAGAATGATAAACAGTGGAGTGAATAGAGGAGTGATAAACAGTGGAGTGAATAGAGGAGTGATAAACAGTGGAGTGAATAGAGGAGTGATAAACAGTGGAGTGAATAGAGGAGTGATAAACAGAATGATAAACAGTGGAGTGAATAGAGGAGTGATAAACAGTGGAGTGAATAGAGGAGTGATAAACAGTGGAGTGAATAGAGGAGTGATAACAGTGGAGTGAATAGAGGAGTGATAAACAGTGGAGTGAATAGAGGAGTGATAAACAGAAATGATAAACAGTGGAGTGAATAGAGGAGTGATAAACAGTGGAGTGAAATAGAGGAGTGATAAACAGTGGAGGAGTGAATAGAGGAGTGATAAACAGTGGAGTGAATAGAGGAGTGATAAACAGAATGATAAACAGTGGAGTGAATAGAGGAGTGATAAACAGTGGAGTGAATAGAGGAGTGATAAACAGTGGAGTGAATAGAGGAGTGATAAACAGAATGATAAACAGTAGAGTGAATAGAGGAGTGATAAACAGTGGAGTGAATAGAGGAGTGATAAACAGTGGAGTGAATAGAGGAGTGATAAACAGTGGAGTGAATAGAGGAGTGATAAACAGTGGAGTGAATAGGGGAGTGATAAACAGTGGAGTGAATAGAGGAGTGATAAACAGAATGATAAACAGTGGAGTGAATAGAGGAGTGATAAACAGTGGAGTGAATAGAGGAGTGATAAACAGTGGAGTGAATAGAGGAGTGATAAACAGTGAGTGAATAGAGGAGTGATAAACAGTGGAGTGAATAGAGGAGTGATAAAACAGAATGATAAACAGTGGGTGAATAGAGGAGTGATAAACAGTGGAGTGAATAGAGGAGTGATAAACAGTGGAGTGAATAGAGGAGTGATAAACAGTGGAGTGAATAGAGGAGTGATAAACAGTGGAGTGAATAGGGGAGTGATAAACAGTGGAGTGAATAGAGGAGTGATAAACAGAATGATAAACAGTGGAGTGAATAGAGGAGTGATAAACAGTGGAGTGAATAGAGGAGTGATAAACAGTGGAGTGAATAGAGGAGTGATAAACAGTTGAGTGAATAGAGGAGTGATAAACAGTGGAGTGAATAGAGGAGTGATAAACAGAATGATAAACAGTGGAGTGAATAGAGGAGTGATAAACAGTGGAGTGAATAGAGGAGTGATAAACAGAGTGATAAACAGTGGAGTGAATAGAGGACTGATAAACAGTGGAGTGATAAACAGTGGAGTGAATAGAGGAGTGATAAACAGAATGATAAACAGTGGAGTGAATAGAGGAGTGATAAACAGTGGAGTGAATAGAGAAGTGATAAACAGTGGAGTGAATAGAGGAGTGATAAACAGTGGAGTGAATAGAGGAGTGATAAACAGTGGAGTGAATAGAGGAGTGATAAACAGTGGAGTGAATAGAGGAGTGATAAACAGTAGAGTGAATAGAGGAGTGATAAACAGTAGAGTGAATAGAGGAGTGATAAACAGTGGAGTGAATAGAGGAGTGATAAACAGTGGAGTGAATAGAGGAGTGATAAACAGAATGATAAACAGTAGAGTGAATAGAGGAGTGATAAACAGTGGAGTGAATAGAGGAGTGATAGACAGTAGAGTGAATAGAGGAGTGATAAACAGTGGAGTGAATAGAGGAGTGATAAACAGTGGAGTGAATAGAGGAGTGATAAACAGATGATAAACAGTGGAGTGAATAGAGGAGTGATAAACAGGTGATGTGAATAGAGGAGTGATAAACAGTGGAGTGAATAGAGGAGTGATAAACAGTGGAGTGAATAGAGGAATGATAAACAGTGGAGTGAATAGAGGAGTGATAAACAGTGGAGTGAATAGAGAGAGTGATAAAACAGTAGGAGTGAATAGAGGAGTGATAAACAGTGGAGTGAATAGAGGAGTGATAAACAGTGGAGTGAATAGAGGAGTGATAAACAGTGGAGTGAATAGGGGAGTGATAAACAGTGGAGTGAATAGAGGAGTGATAAACAGTGATAAACAGTGGAGTGAATAGAGGAGTGAATAAACAGTGAGAGTGAAACAGAGGAGTGAAAAGAAGAGTGATAAACAGTGGAGTGAATAGAGGAGTGATAAACAGTGGAGTGAATAGAGGAGTGATAAACAGTGGAGTGAATAGAGGAGTGATAAACAGTGGAGTGAATAGAGGAGTGATAAACAGAATGATAAACAGTGGAGTGAATAGAGGAGTGATAAACAGTAGAGTGAATAGAGGAGTGATAAACAGTGGAGTGAATAGAGGAGTGATAAACAGAATGATAAACAGTGGAGTGAATAGAGGAGTGATAAACAGTGGAGTTAAACAGTGGATTGAATAGAGGAGTGATAAACAGAATGATAAACAGTGGAGTGAATAGAGGAGTGATAAACAGTGGAGTGAATAGAGGAGTGATAAACAGTGGAGTGAATAGAGGAGTGATAAACAGTGGAGTGAATAGAGGAGTGATAAACAGTGGAGTGAATAGAGGAGTGATAAACAGTGGAGTGAATAGAGTAATGATAAACAGTGGAGTGAATAGAGGAGTGATAAACAGAATGATAAACAGTGGAGTGAATAGAGGAGTGAGGAGTGATAAACAGTGGAGTGAATAGAGGAGTGATAAACAGTGGAGTGAATAGAGGAGTGATAGACAGAATGAGAATGATAACAGTGGAGTGAATAGAGGAGTGATAAACAGTGGAGTGAATAGAGGAGTGATAAACAGTGGAGTGAATAGAGGAGTGATAAACAGTGGAGTGAATAGAGGAGTGATAAACAGTGGAGTGATAAACAGAATGATAAACAGTGGAGTGAATAGAGGAGTGATAAACAGTGGAGTGAATAGAGGAGTGATAAACAGTGGAGTGAATAGAGGAGTGATAAACAGTGGAGTGAATAGAGGAGTGATAAACAGTGGAGTGAATAGAGGAGTGATAAACAGTGGGTGTGAATAGAGGAGTGATAAACAGTGGAGTGAATAGAGGAGTGATAAACAGTGGAGTGAATAGAGAATAGAGGAGTGATAAAACAGTGGAGTGAATAGAGGAGTGATAAACAGTGGAGTGAATAGAGGAGTGATAAACAGTAGAGAGAATAGAGGAGTGATAAACAGTGGAGTGAATAGAGGAGTGATAAACAGTGGAGTGAATAGAGGAGTGATAAACAGTAGAGTGAATAGAGGAGTGATAAACAGTGGAGTGAATAGAGGAGTGATAAACAGTGGAGTGAATAGAGGAGTGATAAACAGTGGAGTGAATAGAGGAGTGATAACAGAATGATAAACAGTGGAGTGAATAGAGGAGTGATAAACAGAATGATAAACAGTGGAGTGAATAGAGGAGTGATAAACAGAATGATAAACAGTGGAGTGAATAGAGGAGTGATAAACAGAATGATAAACAGTGGAGTGAATAGAGGAGTGATAAACAGTGGAGTGAATAGAGGAGTGATAAACAGTGGAGTGAATAGAGGAGTGATAAACAGTGGAGTGAATAGAGGAGTGATAAACAGAATGATAAATAGTGGAGTGAATAGAGGAGTGATAAACAGTGGAGTGAATAGAGGAGTGATAAACAGTGGAGTGAATAGAGGAGTGATAAACAGAATGATAAACAGTGGAGTGAATAGAGGAGTGATAAAACAGTGGAGTGAATAGAGGAGTGATAAACAGTGGAGTGAATAGAGGAGTGATAAACAGTGGAGTGAATAGAGGAGTGATAACATAATGATAAACAGTGGAGTGAATAGAGGAGTGATAAACAGAATGATAAACAGTGGAGTGAATAGAGGAGTGATAAACAGAATGATAAACAGTGGAGTGAATAGAGGAGTGATAAACAGTGGAGTGAATAGAGGAGTGATAAACAGTGGAGTGAATAGAGGAGTGATAAACAGTGGAGTGAATAGAGGAGTGATAAACAGTGGAGTGAATAGAGGAGTGATAAACAGTGGAGTGAATAGAGGAGTGATAAACAGTGGAGTGAATAGAGGAGTGATAAACAGAATGATAAATAGTGGAGTGAATAGAGGAGTGATAAACAGTGGAGTGAATAGATGAATGATAAACAGTGGAGTGAATAGAGGAGTGATAAACAGTGGAGTGAATAGAGGAGTGATAAACAGTGGAGTGAATAGAGGAGTGATAAACAGTGGAGTGAATAGAGGAGTGAAAAAACAGTGGAGTGATAAACAGTGGAGTGAATAGAGGAGTGATAAACAGAATGATAAACAGTGGAGTGAATAGAGGAGTGATAAACAGTGGAGTGAATAGAGGAGTGATAAACAGTGGAGTGAATAGAGGAGTGATAAACAGTGGAGTGAATAGAGGAGAGTGATAAAACAGAATGATAAACAGTGGAGTGAATAGAGGAGTGATAAACAGTGGAGTGAATAGAGGAGTGATAAACAGTGGAGTGAATAGAGGAGTGATAAACAGTGGAGTGAATAGAGGAGTGATAAACAGTGGAGTGAATAGAGAGTGAGTGATAAACAGTGGAGTGAATAGAGGAGTGATAAACAGTGAGTGAATAGAGGAGTGATAAACAGTGGAGTGAATAGAGGAGTGATAAACAGTGGAGTGAATAGAGGAGTGATAAACAGTGGAGTGAATAGAGGAGTGATAAACAGTAGAGAGAATAGAGGAGTGATAAACAGTGGAGTGAATAGAGGAGTGATAGACAGTGGAGTGAATAGAGGAGTGATAAACAGTAGAGTGAATAGAGGAGTGATAAAGTGGAGTGGAAACAGTTGGAGTGAATAGAGGAGTGATAAAACAGTGGAGTGAATAGAGGAGTGATAAACAGTGGAGTGAATAGAGGAGTGATAAACAGAATGATAAACAGTGGAAGTGAATAGAGGAGTGATAAACAGAATGATAAACAGTGGAGTGAATAGAGGAGTGATAAAAGAAGTGATAAACAGTGGAGTGAATAGAGGAGTGATAAAACAGAATGATAAAAAACATAAAAAATAGAGGAGTGAATAGAGGAGTGATAAACAGTGGAGTGAATAGAGGAGTGATAAACAGTGTGGAGTGAATAGAGGAGTGATAAACAGTGGAGTGAATAGTGAGGAGTGAAAAGAGAATGATAAACAGTGGAGTGAATAGAGGAGTGATAAACAGTGGAGTGAATAGAGGAGTGATAAACAGTGGAGTGAATAGAGGAGTGATAAACAGAATGATAAACAGTGGAGTGAATAGAGGAGTGATAAACAGTGGAGTGAATAGAGGAGTGATAAACAGTGGAGTGAATAGAGGAGGAGTGATAAACAGTGGAGTGAATAGAGGAGTGATAAACAGTGAGTGAAACAGAGGAGTGAAAAGAGGAGTGATGATAAACAGAATGATAAACAGTGGAGTGAATAGAGGAGTGATAAACAGAATGATAAACAGTGGAGTGAATAGAGGAGTGATAAACAGTGGAGTGAATAGAGGAGTGATAAACAGTGGAGTGAATAGAGGAGTGATAAACAGTAGAGTGAATAGAGGAGTGGGAGTGATAAACAGTGGAGTGAATAGAGGAGTGATAAACAGTGGAGTGAATAGAGGAGTGATAAACAGTGGAGTGAATAGAGGAGTGAATAGAGGAGAATGATAAATGATGGACAGTGGAGTGAATAGAGGAGTGATAAACAGTGGAGTGAATAGAGGAGTGATAAACAGTAGAGTGAATAGAGGAGTGATAAACAGTGGAGTGAATAGAGGAGTGATAAACAGTGGAGTGAATAGAGGAGTGATAAACAGTGGAGTGGAATAGAATAGTGAGGACAGTGGAGTGAACAGAGAGGTGATAACAGTGGAGATAAACAGTGGAGTGAATAAACAGGAGTGATAAACAGTGGAGTGAATAGAGGAGTGATAAACAGTGAGAATGCACATAAAACTGGACCTTATAATCATGCATGTTGGTACTTACATCAAATACATTCTTAAAGACATCTTTGATTGAAACTGCAAGTTGATGAAAAAAGATAAAGACCTCAGGGAATTAAGAAAGAAAGAAAGAAGAGAACAGAAAAGAAAGAAAAGAAAGAAAGAAAGAAAGAAAGAAAGAAAGAAAGAAAGAAAGAAAGAAAGAAAGAAAGAAAGAAAGAAAGATAGCAGAACAGGCGTGAGGGGTCTGGGTCTTACCTTTCTTTTGGGCTTCTTCACATCCATGTCTTTGTCTGTCAGGGAAACAGGTCATCCAGTGTTAGTCACATTTAACATTATAAAGAGTTCATGACACAATCATAATGATGGTACAGTGTTACACTTATCAGAACGTGGTTGGCAGGTACCACAGCTGCAAAAAAGATGTTTGTACAAAGGTGGATTCTGCCTCATCATTTATCAATGCAGCAATGGCTGCTTACATTCAAGGAAATTGGTTGGGGAGTGAATTAAATATATATATATATATATATATATATATATATATATATATATATATATAGATATATAGTATATTGTATGAGAGAATCATATAAATTGAAATAATACAAAATGTGAAAAAAAGTGAATCATGATACAATCATGCAAATTGACAAAACATCTAATCATTGATACAATGATCCAGATAGATCATAAACATCTAATCAATGATACAATGATCCAAATAGATCAGAAACAGCTCATCAATGATACAATGATCCAAATAGATACATTCTTGAGTATATCAAAATATCATTTGCATTAAATTAGTGGAATTAATAGTTTCAAAATCTTTTAATTTTTTTTAGCAAATTATATTATTATAAACAGCTAATTCTATGAAGATGCATTCACCCGGGACTGAATGCATTTCATAATTATCCTGATTGTATTCTCAATATCAAATTATGAAAGAAAAAAACATGAAGAAATATTCCCAAAGATGCTGTGATCCCCTGGAAGATCATGGAGTCATATCCAATGTCCTGGAACAAGCCAGTGTTCTGCTCCCCTCTCACCCACCTGTCATGGTTCTAGTGTGTTGAGAAGACTCCTAGTCCTCTGTTCAATATCCTTCACCAGGGGAGTCAGGGTTGAAGACAGACAGACAGTCCAGAAGGGTTATGGTTAGTATATCAGGAAGTATCTCACTCTGATCCCGAGGAAGACTCTGCACGGTGCTTTTGTAACCCGTCCCCCGGCAGAGCCCTAACCTCACCTCCCACAATGCCGAGGCTGGACTGTGCCCTGTATTTATGATGCCGTGTGCCACGACACGAGGAGGAGAGGTGGGACAGATGAAAGATGGGGACGGGAGCCAGGGGGGGAGAGGTGGGACAGATGAAAGATGGGGACGGGAGCCAGGGGGGGAGAGGTGGGACAGATGAAAGATGGGGACGGGAGCCAGGGGGGAGAGGTGGGACAGATGAAAGATGGGGACGGGAGCACGAGAGGAGAGGTGGGACAGATGAAAGATGGGGACGGGAGCACGAGAGGAGAGGTGGGACAGATGAAAGATGGGGACGGGAGCACGAGAGGAGAGGTGGGACAGATGAAAGATGGGGACGGGAGCAGGAGGGGAGAGGTGGGACAGATGAAAGATGGGGACGGGAGCACGAGAGGAGAGGTGGGACAGATGAAAGATGGGGACGGGAGCCAGGGGGGGGGAGATACAGGTACATTATAAGTACAGAACTATATTGAACAGAATGGGCTGGTGGGATGGAGCTGTCTATCAATAATGACGGTATGACTCAGGGACACCTAGAGGAGAATGATGAGGGTCATCTCATACAGACAGAGATAGTAGAGAGAGGAGATTATATATATATATATGTATATATATATATATAGAGAGAGAGAGAGAAGAGAGAGAGAGAGGAGAGAGAGAGAGAGGAGAGAGAGAGAGAGAGAGAGAGAGAGAGAGAGAGAGAGATGAGAGAGAGAGAGAGAGAGAGAGAGAGAGAGAGGAGAGGAGAGAGAGAGAGAGAGAGAGAGAAGAGAGAGGAGAGGATAGAGGGGGAGGGAGAGGTGATAAAGGAGTACCTTTAGGGGTGTATACTGTATCCTCTCTAAGATATTATCAGACAGGATCTAGGGGTTTAAATGGCTATACTGTATCCTCTCTAAGATATTATCAGACAGGATCTAGGGGTTTAAATGACTATAACTGTATCCTCTCTAAGATATTATCAGACAGGATCTAGGGGTTTAAATGACTATACTGTATCCTCTCTAAGATATATCAGACAGACAGGATCTAGGGTTTAAATGACTATACTGTATCCTCTCTAAGATATTATCAGACAGGATCTAGGGTTTAAATGACTATACTGTATCCTCTCTAAGATATTATCAGACAGGATCTAGGGGTTTAAATGACTATACTGTATCCTCTCTAAGATATTATCAGACAGGATCTAGGGGTTTAAATGACTATACTGTATCCTCTCTAAGATATTATCAGACAGGATCTAGGGGTTTAAATGACTATACTGTATCCTCTCTAAGATATTATCAGACAGGATCTAGGGGTTTAAATGACTATACTGTATCCTCTCTAAGATATTATCAGACAGGATCTAGGGGTTTAAATGACTATACTGTATCCTCTCTAAGATATTATCAGACAGGATCTAAGGGTTTAGATTACTATAATGTATCCTCTCTAATATATTATCAGACAGGATCTAGGGGTTTAAATGACTATACTGTATCCTCTCTAAGATATTATCAGACATGATCTAAGGGTTTAGATTACTATAATGTATCCTCTCTAATATATTATCAGACAGGATCTAGGGGTTTAAATGACTATACTGTATCCTCTCTAAGATATTATCAGACAGGATCTAGGGGTTTAAATGACTATACTGTATCCTCTCTAAGATATTATCAGACAGGATCTAGGGGTTTAAATGACTATACTGTATCCTCTCTAAGATATTATCAGACAGGATCTAGGGGTTTAAATGACTATACTGTATCCTCTCTAAGATATTATCAGACAGGATCTAGGGGTTTAAATGACTATACTGTATCCTCTCTAATATATTATCAGACAGGATCTAGGGGTTTAAATGACTATACTGTATCCTCTCTAAGATATTATCAGACAGGATCTAGGGGTTTAGATGACTATACTGTATCCTCTCTAAGATATTATCAGACAGGATCTAGGGGTTTAAATGACTATACTGTATCCTCTCTAAGATATTATCAGACAGGATCTAGGGGTTTAAATGACTATACTGTATCCTCTCTAATATATTATCAGACAGGATCTAGGGTTTAAATGACTATACTGTATCCTCTCTAAGATATTATCAGACAGGATCTAGGGGTTTAAATGACTATACTGTATCCTCTTTAAGATATTATCAGACAGGATCTAAGGGTTTAGATTACTATAATGTATTCTCTCTAAGATATCAGACATAATCTAGGGGGTTAAATGACTATCAGAGACATCAGTACAGTATACAGTATTCACTGTTTAGACAGAGATAGACTAGTACAGTGCAGTACATAACCCCTGGCTTCACTGTTTAGACAGAGATAGACTAGTACAGTACAGTACAGTAAGTACATAACCCCTGGCTCCACTGTTTAGACAGAGATAGACTAGTACAGTACAGTACATAACCCCTGGCTTCACTGTTTAGACAGAGATAGACTAGTACAGTACAGTACATAACCCCTGGCTTCACTGTTTAGACAGAGATAGACTAGTACAGTACAGTACATAACCCCTGGCTCCACTGTTTAGACAGAGATAGACTAGTACAGTACAGTACCCTAACCCCTGGCTCCACTGTTTAGACAGAGATAGACTAGTACAGTACAGTACATAACCCCTGGCTCCACTGTTTAGACAGAGATAGACTAGTACAGTACAGTACATAACCCCTGGCTCCACTGTTTAGACAGAGATAGACTAGTACAGTGCAGTACATAACCCCTGGCTCCACTGTTTAGTAGAATGAAAAGTATCAGATCAGCTGATGATACGTGTTGGGTGCCGTGGTTACAGCTGACCAGCTACAGGGTAGATAACAGTCAGGTGCCTCAGGGAATCAGTAATAAACCCACACGTTTCTCTTTATCTGGAAGTATTATGTTGGTTGAAGCACAGATGATATTTTTTAAAAGAGCATTAAGAGACTCTCTGCCAAGTTAACAACAACAACACATCACTTTCTACATCAATCTGACAAAACGTCAACAGTATTCAAAAAAGTACACATTTTTCCTGTCTCAAAAACACACATTTTGTATATTAAATCCAACAGATCAGAACCGCTAGATCGTAACAGAATGAAGGAACAGTCAATCACACAGAACTCCATATGAACCATGGTGGTTCCATCCCCATCTCATTAAATGGGACACACAGTCACTCCATATGAACCATGGTGGCTCCATCCCCATCTCATTAAATGGGACACACAGTCACTCCATATGAACCATGGTGGCTCCATCCCCATCTCATTAAATGGGACACACAGTCACTCCATATGAACCATGGTGGCTCCATCCCCATCTCATTAAATGAGACACACAGAACACACAGACAAGCCCCCACCTATGATGTGTTGGGGGGGGGGGCGGATTAGGTTGCTTTACACGGGACAGAGGGACATTTCTTTCGAGTCAGCAGCCTGCTTTCAGTCCCCACATCCCACGTTCTCCCCTACCCTACGTGACCCTATACATCCCATTCTACCTGTACAGAACAACACCAAACACCCAGCCCTGATCCCCATATAACTCACTCTATTCTTAGCTCAATCAACTAGTGATTTGAAATAATAATTAATAAGACTATCTCTCCGTTAGATCGTAATCAACAGCCCCATAAATGATGTTGCAACAACAGCAGAGCGGAGCAGCTACCCAGCTAACAATTCTATGGAGAGAGAACGTTTTTGTAATGTTATCCTTGGTTCCCCTAATATTTTAGGGTCCAGTTTTCCATTAGTTAGGGGAACATTCTATTTACGTTTAACAAAAACCTTCTAAGAACCTTTTTAGTATGTTTTGGTGTTAAAGTTAAGACAAAATTCTATGAATGTTCTCAGAATATACAATATTAATGTTCTAGACACGTTTCATGAGAACATTGCAAGAACATTCATGTGTCCAGTTTTCTGACGTCTTCATCAAACATACAGGACCAGTCAAAAGTTTGGACACACCTACTCATTCCAAGGGTTTTCTTTATTTTCTACATTGTAGAATAATAGTGAAGACATCAAAACTATGAAATAACACATATGGAATCATGTAGTAACCAAAAAAAAGTGTTGAAGAAATCAAAATATATTTTATATTTGAGATTCTTCAAATAGCCACCCTTTGCCTTGATGACAGCTTTGCACACTCTTGGCATTCTCTCAACCAGCTTCATGAGGTAGTCACATGGAATGCATTTCAATTAACAGGTGTGCCCTTTTAAAAGTTAATTTGTGGAATTTCTTTCCTTCTTAATGCATTTGAGCCAATCAGTTGTGTTGTGACAAGGTAGGGGGGTATACAGAAGATAGCCCTATTTGGTAAAAGACCAAGTCCATATTATGGCAAGAACAGCTCAAATAATCAAAGAGAAACGACAGTCCATCATTACTTTAAGACATGAAGGTCAGTCAATACGGAACATTTCAAGAACTTTGAAAGTTTTTTCAAGTGCAGTCGTAAAAACCATGAAGCGCTATGATGAAACTGGCTCTCATGAGGAATGGAAGACCCAGAGTTACCTCTGCTGCAGAGGATAAGTTCATTAGAGTTACCAGCCTCAGAAATTGCAGCCCAAATAAATGCTTCACAGAGTTCAAGTAACAGACACATCTCAACATCAACTGTTCAGAGGAGACTGCATGAATCAGGCCTTCATGGTCGAATTGCTGCAAAGAAACCACTACTAAAGGACACCAATAATAAGAAGAGACCTGCTTGGGCCAAGACACACGAGCAATGGACATTAGACCGATGGAAATGTGTCCTTTGGTCTGGAGTCCAAATTTGATATTTTTGGTTCCGACCGTTGTGTCTTTGTGAGATGCAGTGTGGGTGAATGGATGATCTCTGCATGTGTAGTTCACACTGTAAAGCATGGAGGAGGAGGTGTGATGGTGTGGGGGTGCTTTGCTGGTGACACTGTCTGTGATTTATTTTTGAATTCCCATCTGGTTTGGGCTTAGTGGGACTATCATTTGTTTTTCAACAGGACAATGACCTAACACACCTCCAGGCTGTGTAAGGGCTATTTGACCAAGAAGGAGAGTGATGGAGTGCAGCATCAGATGACCTGGCCTCCACAATCCCCCAACCTCAACCAAATTGAGATGGTTTGGGATGAGTTGGACCGCAGTGTGAAGGAAAAGCAGCCAAAAAGAGCTCAGCATATGTGGGAACTCCTTCAAGACTGTTGGAAAAGCATTCCAGGTAAAGCTGGTTGAGAGAATGCCAAGAGTGTGCAAAGCTGTCATCAAGGAAAAGGGTGGCTATTTTGAAGAATCTCAAATATAAAATTTTTTTATTTGTTTAAAACTTTTTTTAACTACATGATTCCATATGTGTTATTTCATAGTTTTGATGTCTTCACTATTATTCTGCAATGTAGAAAATAGTAAAAATAAAGAAAAACCATGGACATGAGTATGGGTGTCCAAACTTTTGAAGGTCCTGTACATTTAACATGGACCTGCTGCTGATGGCAGGCTGTTGCTGAGTCATGGTAGGGAGAGCCGGAGGAGTGGGGGGGAGAGCAATAGGAGTGGGGGGGAGAGCCGGAGGAGTGGGGGTGAGTGGTGGGGACAGCTGAGGAGTGGGGGGGAGAGGTAGGGAGAGCCGGAGGAGTGGGGGGGAGAGGTGGGGAGAGCCGGAGGAGTGGGGGGGAAAGCCGGAGGAGTAAATAGAGCAAAGGAGTGGGGGGGAGAGGTGGGGAGAGCCGGAGGAGGGGGTGGGGGGGAGAGGTGGGGAGAGCCGGAGGAGTGGTGGGGAGAGCCGGAGGAGTGGGTGTGAGTGGTGGGGAGAGCAAAGAGGACTGGGGGGGAGTGTGTGTGTGTGTGTGTGTGTGGTGTGTGTGTGTGTGTGTGTGTGTGTGTGTGTGTTTGTGTGTGTGTGTGTGTGTGTGTGTGTGTGTGTGTGTCAGGGTTACCAGGTCAAGCAAAACATTTCTAGCCCAATGACCATTCAAAACCCGCCCAAAAGGCCTGAAAACTAGCCCAATATTTTTTTTTACAGCAAGCCTGTTTCCATAACGTTATCGAGCTAATTAAGAAGGAATATCAGACTAACTTGTAACGATTGGACAGAAACAAAATTCAGGTTTCCTTAAAATAATAATTATTGCAAGCTAAGATTACGTAATAAAGGAATTTAGAGATAATTTGCCTTTATGAAACTCGCCAGATCATTTTCCATCAATGGATGTAGATTTAACTCATTTGACTGCTATGATTAAGCAATAAGGCCCGAGGGGGTGTGGTATATGGCCAATATACCATGGCTAAGGGCTGTTCTTAAGCACGACGCAACACGGAGTGCCTGGATACAGCCCATTAGCCGTGGTATATTGGCCATATACCACAAACCCCCAGGGTGCCTTATTTCTATTATAAACTGGTCGTAATTGATGGGGCTGTAGTGGAGCGGGTTGAGAGTTTCAAGTTCCTTGGTGTCCACATCACCAACGAACTATCATGGTCCAAACACACCAAGACAGTCGTGGAAAGGGCATGACAACACCTTTTCCCCCCCCCTCGGGAGACTGAAAAGATTTGGCATGGGTCCCCAGATCCTCAAAAAGTTCTACAGCTGCACCATCGAGAGCATCCTGACCGGTTACATCACCGTCTGGTACGTCAACTGCTCGGCATCCCACCGCAAGGCGCTACAGAGAGTAGTGCGTACGGCCCAGTACATCACTGGGGCCAAGCTTCCTGCCATCCAGGACCTATATACTAGGCGGTGTCAGAGGAAGGCCCAAAAATTGTTCAAAGACTCCAAGTCACCCAAGTCACCCAAGTCATAGACTGTTCTCTCTGCTACCGCACAGCAAGCGGGTACCGGAGCGCCAAGTCTAGAACCAAAAGGCTCCTTTAACAGCTTCTACCCCCGAGCCACACACATCCCTGGGTCGCTCCTCTTTTCAGTCCTCTGCAGCTAGCGACTGGAACGAGCTGCAAAAAATACTCAAACTGGACAGTTTTATCTGGGTCTCTTCATTCAAAGACTCCATCATGGACACTCTTACTGCCAGTTGTGGCTGCTTCGCGTGATGTATTGTTGTCTCTACCTTCTTGCCCTTTGTGCTGTTGTCTGTTGCCCAATAATGTTTGTACCATGATTTGTGCTGCTAACATGTGTGTTGCTACCATGTTGTTGTCCATGTTGTGTTGACTACCATGTTGTTGTCATGTGGTGTTGCTACCATGTTGTTGTCATGTTGTGCTGCTGCCATGTTGTTGTGATGTTGTGTTGCTACCATGTGGTGTTGCTACCATACTGTGTTGCTACCATGTTGTGTTGCTACCATGTTGTTGTCATGTTGTGTTGCCACCATGTTGTTGTCATGTTGTGTTGCTACCATGTTGTTGTCATGTTGTGTTGTGCTACCATGTTGTTGTCATGTTGTGTTGCTACCATGTTGTTGTCATGTGGTGTTGCTACCATGTTGTTGTCATGTGGTGTTGCTACCATGTTGTTGTCATGTGGTGTTGCTACCATGTTGTTGTCATGTGTTGCTGCCATGCTATGTTGTTGTCTTATGGTCTCTCTCTATGTAGTGTTGTGGTGTGTTCCTCTCTTTATGTAGTGTTGTCGGTGTCTCTCTTTATGTAGTGTCTGTGGTGTCTCTCTTTATGTAGTGTTGTTTAGTGTCTCTCTTATGTAGTGTTGTGGTGTCTCTCTTTATGTAGTGTTGTGGTGTCTCTCTTTATGTAGTGTTGTGGTGTCTCTCTTTATGTAGTGTTGTGGTGTCTCTTTATGTATGGTTGTGGTGTCTCTCTTTATGTAGTGTTGTGGGTCACCCCCTCCTATGGCCGCTCTCTTTATGTAGTGTTGTGACAGTCTCTCTTTATGGCCACCTCTTTATGTAGTGTTGTGGTGTCTCTCTTTATGTAGTGTGCTGCCACCCTAGTGGGTGTCTCTCCCCCCTCCTATGGCCGCGCTACCCTAGTCGAGACAGAAGATGGCCACCTCTCTTATGTAGTGTTCTGGTGTCCTTTACCCTAGTGTTGTGGTGTCTCACTTTATGTAGTGTTGTGGTGTCTCTCTTTATGTAGTGTTGTGGCCAAGTTATGTAGTGTTGTGGCGTCTCTCTTTATGTAGTGTTGGCCACTCTCTTTATGTAGTGGTGGTGTCTCTCTTTATGTAGTGTAGTCGTGACTCTCTTTATGTAGTGTTGTGGCCCCTCTCTTTATGTAGTGTTGTGGTGTCTCTATGTAGTGTTGTGTGTCTCTATGTAGTGTTGTGGCGTCTCCCTCTTATGTAGTGTTGTGGTGTCTCTCTTTATGTAGTGTTATGGCCGTCTCTCTTAGTCCATGTAGTGTTGTGGTGTCTCTCTTTATGTAGTGTTGTGGTGCTCTCTTTATGTAGTGTAGTGGTTCTCTCTTTATGTAGTGTTGTGGTGGTCTCTCTTTATGTAGTGTTGTGGCGTCTCTCTTTTATGTAGTGTTGTGGTGTCTCTCTTTATGTAGTGTTGTGGTGTCTCTCTTTATGTAGTGTTGTGGTGTCTCTGTTGTATTCGGACCATGTGACAAATACAATGTGATTTGATTTGACCCCTTGTGTGGCACTCAGGTGTAGGGCCGCTCTGCCACCCTAGTCGAGACAGAAGATGGCCACCCCCCTCCTATGGCCGCTCTGCCACCCTAGTCGAGACAGAAGATGGCCACCCCCCTCCTATGGCCGCTCTGCCACCCTAGTCCAGACAGAAGATGGCCACCCCCCTCCTATGGCCGCTCTGCCACCCTAGTCGAGACAGAAGATGGCCACCCCCCTCCTATCCCACTAAACTCCAAGTGTACAGCAGGGCTCTGCAATAGGTTTGGCCTTGGGCCATTTGTTTACATTTACATGAGTCATTTTAGTCATTTAGCAGACGCTCTTATCCAGAGCGACTTCTCTCAAATAGTCGTCAGAACAGAACATAATAGCAGCCCATTCATAGTTCTATGCTACAAATTAAACCATGTTTAACACATCTGCTTAGTGGTCCTCTGTAGCTCAATTGGTAGAGCACGGCGCTTGTAACGCCAGGGTAGTGGGTTCGATCCCCGGGACCACCCATACGTAACAATGTATGCGCACATGACTGTAAGTCGCTTCGGATAAAAGCGTCTGCTAAATGGCTTATTATTATTATCATATACATGGGGTGCCAATACCTAGTCAATGGTAGCTTGGCTATATACATGGGGTGCCAATACCTAGTCAATGGTAGCTTGGCTATATACATGGGGTGCCAATACCTAGTCAATGGTAGCTTGGCTAAATACATGGGGTGCCAATACCTAGTCAATGGTAGCTTGGCTATATCCATGGGGTGCCAATACCTAGTCAATGGTAGCTTGGCTATATACATGGGGTGCCAATACCTAGTCAATGGTAGCTTGGCTATATACATGGGGTGCCAATACCTAGTCAATGAGAGAGAAGATGATGCTGATGATGAATGAAAGGTGGATAATGAATTTCAGGGAAGAATGGACCGAGGAATAGGCGTTCTTACCATATTTCTCCAATGTCAAACCAGAGTGTTGTTTTGCCAATAATTAAATATTAGACGTTCTTATTAATCTAAGCATGGCACTTTCAAAAGATACCTTTCCACCCAGACAGAGGCTCGACCGATGCAGAAAACTGCTGGTGTTGGTCCACTGTGTTTCATCAAGTCCAAAGTCAACTCCTGGTAGACGGCGGAGTTGACTTTGGACTTGATGAAACAACACCAGAAGATGACCTTGATTGCTAAATGAAATGCAAAATGTACTTTCATCTGAAAAGAGGACTTTGGACCACTGAGCGACAGACCAGTTCTTTTTCTCCTTAGCCCAGGTAAGACGCTTCTGACGTTGCCTCTGGTTCAGGAGTGGCTTGACACGAGGAATGCGACAGTTGTAGCCCATTTCCTGGATACGTCTCTGCGTGGTGCCCTGCCTCCTGTCTCAGTCCACTCCTTGGTCTGTGCGTGGGGGCTCTTGATGCACTGACTCCTGCCTCAGTCCACTCCTTGGTCTCTGCGTGGGGGCTCTTGATGCACTGACTCCTGCCTCAGTCCACTCCTTGGTCTCTGCGTGGTGGCTCTTGGTGCACTGACTCCTGTCTCAGTCCCCTCCTTGGTCTCTGCGTGGTGGCTCTTGATGCACTGACTCCTGCCTCAGTCCACTCCTTGGTCTCTGCGTGGGGGCTCTTGATGCACTGACTCCTGCCTCAGTCCACTCCTTGGTCTGTGCGTGGTGGCTCTTGATGCACTGACTCCTGCCTCAGTCCACTCCTTGGTCTCTGCGTGGGGGCTCTTGATGCACTGACTCCTGCCTCAGTCCACTCCTTGGTCTCTGCGTGGGGGCTCTTGATGCCCTGACTCCTGCCTCAGTCCACTCCTTGGTCTCTGCGTGGGGGCTCTTGATGCACTGACTCCTGCCTCAGTCCACTCCTTGGTCTGTGCGTGGGGGCTCTTGATGCACTGACTCCTGCCTCAGTCCACTCCTTGGTCTCTGCGTGGGGGCTCTTGATGCCCTGACTCCTGCCTCAGTCCACTCCTTGGTCTCTGCGTGGGGGCTCTTGGTGCACTGACTCCTGCCTCAGTCCACTCCTTGGTCTCTGCGTGGGGGCTCTTGATGCACTGACTCCTGCCTCAGTCCACTCCTTGGTCTCTGCGTGGGGGCTCTTGATGCACTGACTCCTGCCTCAGTCCACTCCTTGGTCTCTGCGTGGGGGCTCTTGGTGCACTGACTCCTGCCTCAGTCCACTCCTTGGTCTGTGCGTGGGGGCTCTTGATGCACTGACTCCTGCCTCAGTCCACTCCTTGGTCTCTGCGTGGGGGCTCTTGGTGCACTGACTCCTGCCTCAGTCCACTCCTTGGTCTCTGCGTGGGGGCTCTTGATGCCCTGACTCCTGCCTCAGTCCACTCCTTGGTCTCTGCGTGGGGGCTCTTGGTGCACTGACTCCTGCCTCAGTCCACTCCTTGGTCTGTGCGTGGGGGCTCTTGGTGCACTGACTCCTGCCTCAGTCCACTCCTTGGTCTCTGCGTGGTGGCTCTTGATGCACTGACTCATGCCTCAGTCCACTCCTTGGTCTGTGCGTGGGGGCTCTTGATGCACTGACTCCTGCCTCAGTCCACTCCTTGGTCTCTGCGTGGGGGCTCTTGATGCACTGACTCCTGCCTCAGTCCACTCCTTGGTCTGTGCGTGGGGGCTCTTGATGCACTGACTCCTGCCTCAGTCCACTCCTTGGTCTGTGCGTGGTGGCTCTTGATGCACTGACTCCTGCCTCAGTCCACTCCTTGGTCTGTGCGTGGGGGCTCTTGATGCACTGACTCCTGCCTCAGTCCACTCCTTGGTCTGTGCGTGGGGGCTCTTGATGCACTGACTCCTGCCTCAGTCCACTCCTTGGTCTCTGCGTGGGGGCTCTTGATGCACTGACTCCTGCCTCAGTCCACTCCTTGGTCTGTGCGTGGTGGCTCTTGATGCACTGACTCATGTCTCAGTCCACTCCTTGGTCTGTGCGTGGGGGCTCTTGATGCACTGACTCATGTCTCAGTCCACTCCTTGGTCTGTGCGTGGGGGCTCTTGATGCACTGACTCATGCCTCAGTCCACTCCTTGGTCTGTGCGTGGGGGCTCTTGATGCACTGACTCCTGCCTCAGTCCACTCCTTGGTCTGTGCGTGGTGGCTCTTGATGCACTGACTCCTGCCTCAGTCCACTCCTTGGTCTGTGCGTGGGGGCTCTTGATGCACTGACTCCTGCCTCTTGATGCACTGACTCATGTCTCAGTCCACTCCTTGTGAAGCTCCCCCACATTTTTGAATGGCCTTTGCTTGACAATCCTCTCAAGGCTCCGGTTATCCCTGTTGCTTGAGCACCTTTTCCTACCCCACTTCTTCCTTCCACTCGACCCTCCATGAATATGCTTGGATACAGCCCTCTGTGAACAGCCAGCTTGGATACAGCCCTCTGTGAACAGCCAGCTTCTTTAGCAATGATCTTTTGAGGCTTTCCCTCCTTGTGGAGGGTGTTGATGACTGTCTTCTGCACAACTGTCCAGTCAGCAGTCTTCCCCATGACTGTGAAGCCTACTGAACTGGACTGAGAGACCATTTAAAGGCTCAGGAAACCTTTGCAGGTGTTTTGAGTTCGTAAACTGATTAGAGTGTGACACCTTGAGTCTACAATTTTGAACTTTTTCACAATATTCTAATTTTCTGAGATACTGAATTTGGGGTTTTCATGAGCTGTAAGCCGTAATCATCAAGATTAAAATAAATACAGCCTTGAACTATTTCACTTTTTGTGTAATTAATCCACGATATGAGTTTCACTTTGTCAATTGAATTATTGGAATTATTGAACTTTTCCACAATATTCTAATTTATTGAGCTGCACCTGTATATACACTACCAGTCAAACGTTTGGACACACCTACTCATTCAAGGGTTTTTCTTTATTTTTACATTGTAGAATAATAGTGAAGACATCAAAACTATGAAATAACACATATGGAATCATGTAGTAACCAAAAAAGTGTTGAAGAAATCAAAATATATTTTATATTTGAGATTCTTCAAATAGCCACCCTTTGCCTTGATGAAAGCTTTGCACACTCTTGGCATTCTCTCAACCAGCTTCATGAGGTAGTCACCTGGAATGCATTTCAATTAACAGGTGTGCCTTCTTAAAATATAATTTGTGGAATTTCTTTCCTTCTTAATGCGTTTGAGCCAATCAGTTGTGTTGTGACAAGGTAGGGGTGGTATACAGAAGATAGCCCTATTTGGTAAAAGTCCAAGTCCATATTATGGCAAGAACAGCCCAAATAAGCAAAGGGAAACGACAGTCCATCATTACTTTAAGACATGAAGGTCAGTCAATACGGAACATTTCAAGAACTTAGAAAGTTTCTTCAAGTGCAGTCGCAAAAACCATCAAGCGCTATGATGAAACTGGCTCTCATGAGGACCGCCACAGGAATGGAAGACCCAGAGTTACCTCTGCTGCAGAGGATAAGTTCATTAGAGTTACCAGCCTCAGAAATTGCAGCCCAAATAAATGCTTCACAGAGTTCAAGTCACAGACACATCTCAACATCAACTGTTCAGAGGAGACTGTGTGAATCAGGCCTTCATGGTCGAATTGCTGCAAAGAAATCACTACTAAAGGACACCAATAAGACGAAGAGACTTGCTTGGGCCAAGAAACACGAGCAATGGACATTAGACCAGTGGAAATTTGTCCTTTGGTCTGGAGTCCAAATTGGAGATTTTTGGTTCCGACCGTTGTGTCTTTGTGAGACGTGGTGTGGATGAACGGATGATCTCCGCATGTGTATTTCCCACCATAAAGCATGGAGGAGGAGGTGTGATGGTGTGGGGGTGCTTTGATGGTGACACTGTTTTTTTACCCTCATTAATCTATACACAATACCCCATAATGATAAAGGAAAAACTGTTTATTTATTTTTATTTTGCAAATGTATTAAAAATAAAAAATGGAAATATCAAATTTACATAAGTATTCAGACCCTATACTCACTAGTTGGTTGAAGCACCTTTGGCAGCGATTACAGCCTCGAGTCTTCTTGGGTATGACGCTACAGGTTTTGCACACCTGTATTTGGGGAGTTTCTCCCATTCTTCTCTGTAGATCCTTTCAAGCTCTGTCAGGTTGGATGGGGAGCGTCGTTGCACCGCTATTTTCAGGTCTCTCCAGAGATGTTAGATCGGGTTCAAGTCCGGCCTCTGGCTGGGCCACTCAAGGACATTCAGAGACTTGTCCTGAAGCCTCTCCTGCGTTGTCTTGGCCGTGTGCTTAGGGTCGTTGTCCTGTTGGAAGGTGAACCTTTCCCCCAGTCTGAGGTCCTGAGCACACTGGAGCAGGTTTTCATCAAGGATCTCTCTGTACTTTGCTCCATTCATCATTCCCTCGATCCTGACTAGTCTCCCAGTCCCTGCTGTTGAAAAACATCCCCACAGCATGATGCTGCCACCACCATGCTTCAACGTAGGGATGGTGCCAAGTTTCCTCCAGACGTGACGCTTGGCATTCAGGCCAAAGAGTTCAATCTTGGTTTCATCAGACCAGAGAATCTTGTTTCTCATGGTCTGAGTCCTTTAGGTACCTTTTGGCAAACTCCAAGTGGGCTGTCATGTGCCTTTTACTGAGGAGTGGCTTCCATCTGGCCACTCTACCAAAAAGGCCTGATTGGTGGAGTGCTGCAGAGATGGTTGTCCTTCTGGAAGGTTCTCCCATTTCCACAGAGGAACTCTGGAGCTCTGTCTGAGTGACCATTGGGTTCGTGGTCACCTCCCTGACCAAGGCCATTCTCTGATCTTTTGATCCAGAAACACCACATCAAACCTGAAGAAGCATCGGCAGATCATGCACAAAGGAAGCATTGATCTCTTGGTCCAGAAGCACCACATCAAACCTGAAGAAGCTTTGGCAGATCATGCACAAAGGAAGCATTGATCTCTTGGTCCAGAAGCACCACATCAAACCTGAAGAAGCTTTGGCAGATCATGCACAAAGGAAGCATTGATCTCTTGGTCCAGAAACACCACATCAAACCCGAAGAAGCATCTGGAAGTCATGCACAAAGGCACAAAACTGGTAGTTCCCCTAGTGGGTCTTGAACCCAGGTCACCAGCACCAATGACCAACACCCTAACCACGGTCCCAATAATGGATATCTCTAGGGCCCTCACACTCTGGACCTTGAAGCCAATTCCACTGCAGTTTTTTAAATGTTCCCCTCTAATCAGGGACTGATTTAGACCTGGGACACCAGGTGGGTGCAATTCATTATCAGGTAGAACAGAAAACCAGCAGGCGCCGGACCTCGTAGGGTAAGAGTTGCTTATTGGGCCAGTATAGTTAGGCCCTGTCCAGAAGAAACGCTAACCCCTTCTCCCTAGGCACTTGTGTAGATCTGAAACAACTTGATAGGTGTAAGCAATAGGGTTACTGCACTTCGAAGTAAATCTCAGCTCTGTTAAAAGTACACGCAAGAACATATTTTATTGATCATAGTGATTCAGGTTAATATGCCCCACCAAGATTAGACAACTGTACAGAAAGCCCTTAAATTGCTGAAATAAGTAGATAAAATCAATGATGAGAGAGTAGTCAGATTAACTGATACCAGACACGGACATGGTGGCGTAGCAGGAAGATTGGAGTACCGTGGACCAAGAGGTTATGGGTTCAAATCCCAGACACGGACATGGTGGCGTAGCAGGAAGATTGGAGTACCGTGGACCAAGAGGTTATGAGTTCAAATCCCAGACACGGACATGGTGGCGTAGCAGGAAGATTGGAGTACCGTGGACCAAGAGGTTATGAGTTCAAATCCCAGACACGGACATGGTGGCGTAGCAGGAAGATTGGAGTACCGTGGACCAAGAGGTTATGAGTTCAAATCCCAGATGAGGACATGTTGAATAATAATTACTGTATAAATGAAAATGCACAATTTAATCATCTCTGTCAAATACGTAAGTTTAAAACACTACGTTAAAATCACTGTGTTTGTGAGTATCCCTAACCTTGCCAACAGACAAAGAGTTATGAATGGATCAGTGGTTCCCCAATCAGGGCCTTGATTGGCTCAGAACAGTAACAAGTAATTTTTGGAGGGACACATTAATATCTTATGTCCTGAGAACATGGCAACCATGGCAACCATGGCAACCATGTTCTGTGCATGTTTGGTGGGACGTTGATGGGATATTATCCTAACCCACAGAACTGGACACATGAATGTTCTTGCAGCGTTCCCATTAAACATGTCTAGGACATTAATATCTTAAGTTCTGAGAGCATGGTAACCACATTCTGGGCAAGTTCTATTTGACATTAAGGGAACGGTCTGTTCTATTTGACATTAAGGGAACGGTCTGTTCTATTTGACATTAAGGGAACGGTCTGTTCTATTTGACATTAAGGGAACGGTCTGTTCTATTTGACATTAAGGGAACGGTCTGTTCTATTTGACATTAAGGGAACGGTCTGTTCTATTTGACATTAAGGGAACGGTCTCTTGGAAACATTCCTATGAAAACGGTAGTTAATGACCTAATGAGACTCTTAAGGGAACGTTTTCTAAAGTTGTGGGAACGTTTGTTGTTAGCTGGGTATCCAGCTGTCAAATGAAGGTTAGAAGCATTATTTATTACACAGGCTAAAAGCCATCTAAGCCAGCTACTAACAGGAAGCCACTGGAATGGTGCAGGCTGTGCTGAACTAAACACACACACAACAGCACGACAGTAAACGTATCACTTACCAAAACTACTGCTTGGTTACTTCTTCTTGCAGTATACCAGATCTTTCTGTTGATCCATCCATCCATTCTCCTTTACATGTCAATGTTCAATGTCCTACACACACAACAACCACCACCAAACAAGCAGTTCCGCTGGTCAACTGAATGACAGTTAGTAAAGCTTCTCTGACTGTAACAGAATATCTTGTTGTTGGTATTCAGTGTTTGGCCCTCCTCAGATAAGACAGATCGCCTGTCATATTCAGACAGCCAGACAGACAGAGACGGGAGAACTGAAGGCATTGTCAGTTTGTCCCAGATATGAGGCATTTCCTGCCGCTACAACTGAGCAAAACCCGTGTTTTCAATCCAGTTTTATTGGCGACAAAATCCAGAAGTAACAGTCTAAAATGATGCTGTATTAGTACATTTAAATCAAACAATTATGGGATTTACAGGGACTTCAGAAAGTATTCATACCCCATGACCTATTCCACATTTTGTTGTTTCAGCCTGAATTCAAAATTGAATACATTCATATTTTTTCTCACCCATCTACACACAATACCCCATAATGACAAAGTGAAAACATTGGATAAATGTTTGTGTATAGACAGTATATAATGGTGTGTATAGACAGTATAGACAGTATATAATGGTGTGTATAGACAGTATATAATGTGTGTATAGACAGTATATAATGGTGTGTATAGTCAGTATATAATGGTGTGTATAGACAGTATATAATGGTGTGTATAGACAGTATATAATGGTGTGTATAGACAGTATATAATGGTGTGTATAGACAGTATATAATGGTGTGTATAGACAGTATATAATGGTGTGTATAGTCAGTATATAATGGTGTGTATAGACAGTATAGACAGTATATAATGGTGTGTATAGACAGTATGTAATGGTGTGTATAGACAGTATGTAATGGTGTGTATAGACAGTATGTAATGGTGTGTATAGACAGTATATAATGGTGTGTATAGACAGTATATAATGGTGTGTATAGACAGGTGTGTATAGACAGTAATAATGGTGTGTATAGACAGTATATAATGGTGTGTATAGACAGTATATAATGGTGTGTATAGACAGTATATAATGGTGTGTATAGTCAGTATATAATGGTGTGTATAGACAGTATATAATGGTGTGTATAGACAGTATATAATGGTTTGTATAGACAGTATATAATGGTGTGTATAGACAGTATGGACAGTATATAATGGTGTGTATAGACAGTATATAATGGTGTGTATAAACAGTATATAATGGTGTGTATAGACAGTATATAATGGTGTGTATAGACAGTATATAATGGTGTGTATAGACAGTATATAATGGTGTGTATAGACAGTATGGACAGTATATAATGGTGTGTATAGACAGTATATAATGGTGTGTATAAACAGTATATAATGGTGTGTATAGACAGTATATAATGGTGTGTATAGACATTATGGTCAGTATATAATGGTGTGTATAGACAGTATATAATGGTGTGTATAGTCAGTATATAATGGTATGTATAGACAGTATATAATGGTGTGTATAGACAGTATATAATGGTTTGTATAGACAGTATGGACAGTATATAATGGTGTGTATAGACAGTATATAATGGTGTGTATAGACAGTATATAATGGTGTGTATAAACAGTATATAATGGTGTGTATAGACAGTATATAATGGTGTGTATAGACAGTATAGGCAGTATATAATGGTGTGTATAGACAGTATATAATGGTGTATAGACAGTATAGACAGTATATAATGGTGTGTATAGACAGTATATAATGGTGTGTATAGACAGTATATAATGGTGTGTATAGGCAGTATATAATGGTGTGTATAGACAGTATAGACAGTATATAATGGTGTGTATAGACAGTATATAATGATAGACAGTATATAATGGTGTGTATAGACAGTATATAATGGTGTGTATAGGCAGTATATAATGGTGTGTATAGACATAATGTATAGACAGTATATAATGGTGTGTATAGACAGTATATAATGGTGTGTATAGACAGTATATAATGGTGTGTATAGACAGTATATAATGGTGTGTATAGACAGTATATAATGGTGTGTATAGACAGTATATAATGGTGTGTATAGACAGTATATAATGGTGTGTATAGACAGTATATAATGGTGTGTATAGACAGTATATAATGGTGTGTATAGACAGTATAGACAGTATATAATGGTGTGTATAGACAGTATATAATGGTGTGTATAGACAGTATATAATGGTGTGTATAGACAGTATATAATGGTGTGTATAGACAGTATATAATGGTGTGTATAGACAGTATATAATGGTGTGTATAGACATTATGGTCTGTATATAATGGTGTGTATAGACAGTATATAATGGTGTGTATAGACAGTATATAATGGTGTGTATAGACATTATGGTCTGTATATAATGGTGTGTATAGACAGTATATAATGGTGTGTATAGACAGTATATAATGGTGTGTATAGACAGTATATAATGGTGTGTATAGACATTATGGTCTGTATATAATGGTGTGTATAGACAGTATATAATGGTGTGTATAGACAGTATATAATGGTGTGTATAGACAGTATATAATGGTGTGTATAGACAGTATATAATGGTGTGTATAGACAGTATATAATGGTGTATAGACAGTATTGACAGTATATGAATAGAAAAGGTGTGTACAGCAGTAGTTATATAGGATGAACCATGACTAGAATACAGTATATACATATGGAGTGGACAGCAGTAGTTATATAGGATGAACCATGACTAGAATACAGTATATACACATGAAGTGGACAGCAGTAGTTATATAGGATGAACCATGACTAGAATACAGTATATACATATGAAGTGGACAGCAGTAGTTATATAGGATGAACCATGACTAGAATACAGTATATACATATGAAGTGGACAGCAGTAGTTATATAGGATGAACCATGACTAGAATACAGTATATACATATGAAGTGGACAGCAGTAGTTATATAGGATGAACCATGACTAGAATACAGTATATACATATGAAGAGGACAGCAGTAGTTATATAGGATGAACCATGACTAGAATACAGTATATACATATGGAGTGGACAGCAGTAGTTATATAGGATGAACCATGACTAGAATACAGTATATACATATGGAGTGGACAGCAGTAGTTATATAGGATGAACCATGACTAGAATACAGTATATACATATGGAGTGGACAGCAGTAGTTATATAGGATGAACCATGACTAGAATACAGTATATACATATGAAGTGGACAGCAGTAGTTATATAGGATGAACCATGACTAGAATACAGTATATACATATGAAGAGGACAGCAGTAGTTATATAGGATGAACCATGACTAGAATACAGTATATACATATGAAGTGGACAGCAGTAGTTATATAGGATGAACCATGACTAGAATACAGTATATACATATGGAGTGGACAGCAGTAGTTATATAGGATGAACCATGACTAGAATACAGTATATACATATGGAGTGGACAGCAGTAGTTATATAGGATGAACCATGACTAGAATACAGTATATACATATGAAGTGGGTAAAACAGTATGGAAACATTATTCAAGTGACCAGTGATACCATGTCTATGTATATAGGGCAGCGGCCTCTAAGGTGCAGGGTAGAGTACCGGGTGGTAGCCGGCTAGTAACAGTGACTAAAGTTCAGGACAGAGCACTGGGTGGAGGCCTGCTAGTGATGGCTATTTAACAGTCTGATGGCCTGGAGATAGAAGCCGTTTTTCAGTCTCACGGTCCCAGCTTTGATGCACCTGTAATGACCTCGCCTTCTGGATGGTAGCGGGTTGAACAGGCCGTGGCTCGGGTGGCTGAGGTCCTCGATGATCTTCTTGGCCTTCCTGTGACACCGGGTAATGTAGACGTCCTGGAAGGCAACGTGACTATCCTGTCATAACATGACAGGTGACCTTCAGTCAGAGACTCCAGTATTAGAGCTGTTATCAGGAGATGACTAGGAGGAAACAGCTGTTATCAGGAACCTCTGAGGAGGGAATCTTATCTGAGGAATGTACCGAGCAGAGAGACAACCCTTAACCCTTGGACAGGTGTTTTAGTCCACAGCAGCACCAGCACCCCCTAGCTATCAGAGACAACCCTTAACCCTTGGACAGGTGTTTTAGTCCACAGCAGCACCAGCACCCCCTAGCTATCAGAGAGACAACCCTTAACCCTTGGACAGGTGTTTTAGTCCACAGCAGCACCAGCACCCCCTAGCTATCAGAGACAACCCTTAACCCTTGGACAGGTGTTTTAGTCCACAGCAGCACCAGCACCCCCTAGCTATCAGAGACAACCCTTAACCCTTGGACAGGTGTTTTAGTCCACAGCAGCACCAGCACCCCCTAGCTATCAGAGAGACAACCCTTATCAGGTGTTTTAGACAGCAGCCCTTACCCCCTAGCCTTGGACACCCTTAACCCTTGGACAGGTGTTTTAGTCCAGACTAGCCCCACCAAAACAAAACATTGCCATCCATACATATGCATTTTCCCGAATTTGGATCTGAAGTTGCATTAAACTATGTAGCTTTTTAGTAAGTGATTGCAGTCAGCCTGACTGACCAGATGGCTAGCATCGACATCATGGATAGTTGCATTGTTTTTGGAGGTAAGTAAGCTGTGAATTATATCAAGTGTTATTGCTATCTTACAACACTGATTGGGCTGAAGCTGTCTAGTAGTCTGCGTCACCTAGCGTTAGCTTAGTGTGGTTATGATTGGGCTGAAGCTGTCTAGTAGTCTGAGTCACCTAGCGTTAGCTTAGTGTGGTTATGATTGGGCTGAAGCTGTCTAGTAGTCTGCGTCACCTAGCGTTAGCCTAGTGTGGTTATGATTGGGCTGAAGCTGTCTAGTAGTCTGCGTCACCTAGCGTTAGCTTAGTGTGGTTATGATTGGGCTGAAGCTGTCTAGTAGTCTGCGTCACCTAGCGTTAGCTTAGTGTGGTTATGATTGGGCTGAAGCTGTCTAGTAGTCTGAGTCACCTAGCGTTAGCTTAGTGTGGTTATGATTGGGCTGAAGCTGTCTAGTAGTCTGCGTCACCTAGCGTTAGCTTAGTGTGGTTATGATTGGGCTGAAGCTGCTCTAGTAGTCTGAAGCGGCACAGGTCCTAATAGGCACTTGTCATCTGTCTGGATACTGATTGGGCTGAAGCTGTCCCCTAGTCATCCAGTCTGCCCGTCTGGTCACCTAGCGTTCTCTCACGCTTAGCACACTGTGGCTTCCAGTTGAAGCTGGCATCTGAAGCTGTCTAGTATGTCTGAGGGGAACGTCACCTAGCGTTAGCCCTAGTGTGGTTATGATTGGGCTGAAGCTGTCTAGTAGTCGCTGCTCTCACCTGGTGGAACAAAGCTCCCTCACGCGCCAGGACAGCGGAGTCACTCACCACCTTGGAGACTTTGAAACCCTAGTATCCTCTTTAAGGAACACCTGGGATAGGATAAAGTAATCCTTCTACCACCCCTCCCCCCCAAAAAAAAAAAAAAAAAAAGTGTAAAGTGGTTATCCCACTGGCTATAGGGTGATTGCACCAATTTGTAAGTTGCTCTGGATAAGAGCGTTGCTAAATGACGTTGGCCTGAGCAGCTGTCTAGTGTAAGTCGCTCTGGATAAGAGCGTCTGCTAGCGTTAGCCTAGTGTGGTTATGATTGGGCTGAAGCTGTCTAGTAGTCTGCGTCACCTAGCGTTAGCTTAGTGTGGTTATGATTGGGCTGAAGCTGTCTAGTAGTCTGAGTCACCTAGCGTTAGCTTAGTGTGGTTATGATTGGGCTGAAGCTGTCTAGTAGTCTGCGTCACCTAGCGTTAGCTTAGTGTGGTTATGATTGGGCTGAAGCTGTCTAGTAGTCTGAGTCACCTAGCGTTAGCTTAGTGTGGTTATGATTGGGCTGAAGCTGTCTAGTAGTCTGCGTCACCTAGCGTTAGCTTAGTGTGGTTATGATTGGGCTGAAGCTGTCTAGTAGTCTGAGTCACCTAGCGTTAGCTTAGTGTGGTTATGATTGGGCTGAAGCTGTCTAGTAGTCTGCGTCACCTAGCGTTAGCTTAGTGTGGTTATGATTGGGCTGAAGCTGTCTAGTAGTCTGAGTCACCTAGCGTTAGCTTAGTGTGGTTATGATTGGGCTGAAGCTGTCTAGTAGTCTGAGTCACCTAGCGTTAGCTTAGTGTGGTTATGATTGGGCTGAAGCTGTCTAGTAGTCTGCGTCACCTAGCGTTAGCTTAGTGTGGTTATGATTGGGCTGAAGCTGTCTAGTAGTCTGAGTCACCTAGCGTTAGCTTAGTGTGGTTATGATTGGGCTGAAGCTGTCTAGTAGTCTGCGTCACCTAGCGTTAGCTTAGTGTGGTTATGATTGGGCTGAAGCTGTCTAGTAGTCTGCGTCACCTAGCGTTAGCTTAGTGTGGTTATGATTGGGCTGAAGCTGTCTAGTAGTCTGAATCACCTAGCGTTAGCTTAGTGTGGTTATGATTGGGCTGAAGCTGTCTAGTAGTCTGCATCACCTAGCGTTAGCCTAGTGTGGTTATGATAGGGCTGAAGCTGTCTAGTAGTCTGAATCACCTAGCGTTAGCTTAGTGTGGTTATGATAGGGCTGAAGCTGTCTAGTAGTCTGAGTCACCTAGCGTTAGCTTAGTGTGGTTATGATTGGGCTGAAGCTGTCTAGTAGTCTGAGTCACTTAGCGTTAGCTTAGTGTGGTTATGATTGGGCTGAAGCTGTCTAGTAGTCTGAGTCACCTAGCGTTAGCTTAGTGTGGTTATGATTGGGCTGAAGCTGTCTAGTAGTCTGAGTCACCTAGCGTTAGCTTAGTGTGGTTATGATTGGGCTGAAGCTGTCTAGTAGTCTGAGTCACCTAGCGTTAGCTTAGTGTGGTTATGATTGGGCTGAAGCTGTCTAGTAGTCTGCGTCACCTAGCGTTAGCTTAGCTTAGTGTGGTTATGATTGGGCTGAAGCTGTCTAGTAGTCTGCGTCACCTAGCGTTAGCTTAGTGTGGTTATGATTGGGCTGAAGCTGTCTAGTAGTCTGCGTTAGCCTAGCGTTAGCTTAGTGTGGTTATGATTGGGCTGAAGCTGTCTAGTAGTCTGAGTCACCTAGCGTTAGCTTAGTGTGGTTATGATTGGGCTGAAGCTGTCTAGTAGTCTGAGTCACCTAGCGTTAGCCTAGTGTGGTTATGATTGGGCTGAAGCTGTCTAGTAGTCTGAGTCACCTAGCGTTAGCTTAGTGTGGTTATGATTGGGCTGAAGCTGTCTAGTAGTCTGAGTCACCTAGCGTTAGCTTAGTGTGGTTTATGATTGGGCTGAAGCTGTCTAGTAGTCTGCATCACCTAGCGTTAGCTTAGTGTGGTTATGATTGGGCTGAAGCTGTCTAGTAGTCTGCGTCACCTAGCGTTAGCTTAGTGTGGTTATGATTGGGCTGAAGCTGTCTAGTAGTCTGAGTCACCTAGCGTTAGCTTAGTGTGGTTATGATTGGGCTGAAGCTGTCTAGTAGTCTGCGTCACCTAGCGTTAGCTTAGTGTGGTTATGATTGGGCTGAAGCTGTCTAGTAGTCTGAGTCACCTAGCGTTAGCTTAGTGTGGTTATGATTGGGCTGAAGCTGTCTAGTAGTCTGCGTCACCTAGCGTTAGCTTAGTGTGGTTATGATTGGGCTGAAGCTGTCTAGTAGTCTGCGTCACCTAGCGTTAGCTTAGTGTGGTTATGATTGGGCTGAAGCTGTCTAGTAGTCTGAGTCACCTAGCGTTAGCTTAGTGTGGTTATGATTGGGCTGAAGCTGTCTAGTAGTCTGCGTCACCTAGCGTTAGCTTAGTGTGGTTATGATGGGGCTGAAGCTGTCTAGTAGTCTGCGTCACCTAGCGTTAGCTTACTGTGGTTATGATTGGGCTGAAGCTGTCTAGTAGCCTGAGTCACCTAGCGTTAGCTTAGTGTGGTTATGATTGGGCTGAAGCGGTCTAGTAGTCTGCGTTAGCTAGCGTTAGCTTAGTGTGGTTATGATGGGCTGAAGCTGTCTAGTAGTCTGAGTCACCTAGCGTTAGCTTAGTGTGGTTATGATGGGCTGAAGCTGTCTAGTAGTCTGCGTCACCTAGCGTTAGCTTAGTGTGGTTATGATTGGGCTGAAGCAATCGAATCAATTTTAGAATAAGGCTGTAACGTAACAAAATGTGGAAAAAGTCAAGGGGTCTGAATACTTTCCGAATGCACTGTACATACATACAGTACATACATACAGTACATACAAAGTGCATTAGGAAAGTATTCAGACGCCTTGACTTTTTCCCCCATTTTGTTACGTTACAGCCAGTGGCGGCTCCTGAAAAAATCTCAGGGGGGGCAATTTTTCTGATGATTTAGGTGACCTACACACATTTAAAAAAAGATATGTCCAGCAACAACATGAAGACAGGGGCAGCATATAAGTCAATACCAGAAGCATTTATTGACTGATCTCAAAAGTGTTGGCTTACCAGGGTGGTGGAGCCCTCAGTTTCATCTTTGCCTCGCAAAGCTAACTCAAACACTCCGCAAAAACTTGTCCACCAGTATCTGTCTTTTTATCTCACGTTGTACATCTCTTAAAGCCTGTCTATCACCCCCAGCATGCCTTCTTCCTATCAAGTAGTGATTTTAGATGTTTTGATACCCAAGGCTTGTTGTTAGGGAAGATTTTACAGGTCTTAGTAGGCACAACTGACTCAACACAGAAGTTTACATAGTCTGAAATAACCTCTGTGAGTTCATCCAGATCAGAGCTGCTGTCCTCAAATACCTCCCACATTGTACAGTCAAAACACCCCAAGTGATACTGTTGTCATTCCAGATCTGGACAGTTTTAACTGTGGGTTTCTCCCTCTCCAGGAGGGCGACAGTAAATTGGCCTGAGGTAGACCACATTGTGGTCTGATGTCCCCAGAGGAGGTCTGGTGGTGGCAGAGAACGCCTTTGGTATTGTCCCATAGCACAAATCAAGAGTCCTATTTTTCCTAGTGTGACATTTCACATACTGATGGTATGTGCGCAAGACTTTGTGCAAGGTACAGTTGTTAAAATCCCCTAAAATAAATTTGGGTGCGTCGGGGGAGATGGATTCCAGTTTCTGTGACAGATTATAAATAATCTCTGATGCCTTTGTTATATTAGCTTTTGGTTGAATGTACACAACGGTAACAAACAATTGGGGGGAACTCACGGGGCAGATAGTAAGGTCGCAGTGACACAGAAAGCAGTTCAATGTCGGGGGTACAGAGTCGCTCTCTTACCAGGATCGATTTACACCACTGGTCCCTGACAGACGCCCCCGCCGTGAAGTTTCCCTGTTACTGTCAGATCGCGGTCCGCTCTGACCAGGGTGAAGCCGGCCGGCTCCACTTCTCTGTCCGGGACTCTGTCATCCAGCCAAGTCTCAGTAAATGCCAGCAAACAGGCCTCCCAATATTCGTGTTGGAAGCGCAGATTCGCTGACAACTCATCCGCTTTCCCCCTCAGTGACTGGGCATTAATCAGCAAGGTGGTGGGGTAAGGGAAGTTTGTTCTTAATTTTTTTTAAGTCGTTGTCTGATTCCCCCGCGTTTTTCCACGTTTGCATTTGGGTTTGTAATCCACTCGCAGACAATCAGGTATTAGATGGGCCATTGGGATATCCATCGCGTTCGTTATTTGAGTTGCATTGTAGTAAAAACTCCCTGCTGTATTGGATTCCGCTGCCAGCAGCGTTTTCATTATTTAGTCCGTTCGTAGCGGGTATGTACACGATCAACAAGATCAGTCCAACACCGTGACCCCACCACTGGAAATCCATGGTTGCAGAATGTTTGTAAACTAAGTGTACAAATTAAAAACATAAAATAACGCCACTAAGTGTACAAATTAAAAACATAAGATTAAAAACATAAGATTAACGCCACACCAAACGTCACACACACTGCAGGTCGCAACAGAGACGCTGCTACCCGCTCTTTTCTTAGTTACGTTCATGGTTATGTTACGTATGACGAAAGCGCGTAAGTGCAAGCCCTCAGAAACCCATAGAGATTGTATTGAAAGCTCTGAAATTTGAAAAAAATAGATTTTGACATGGGAGTCTATGACAGACTTTCTGGGCGATTTTCAACCTGACTGAAATCGCCCCAAAAAAAAGGGCGGGGACATTTGAAGCACGACTTTAGCCTGATTGGACATTCAGTGGCACTGTGGCAGATCAGACGTCTAGATTACAACACTGATAACTACTGTTGCCGTGATATAAAAGTGATTAGAAAAAAAATCCCTTCCTTTTCCCGTTTGGCAGTGCGTCGCCCATATTATTGAACACACCGCCCCTGGTTACAGCCTTATTCTAAAATGGATTAAATAGTTGTTGTTTTTCTCATCAATCTACACACAATACCCCATAATGACAAAGAAAAACAGGTTTTTAGAAATGTTTGCAAATTTATTGAAAATAGAAAACAGATAAATCAAATGTTATTTGTCACATACACGTGTTTAGCAGATGTTATAGCGGGTGTAGCGAAATGCTTGTGCTTCTAGCTCTGACAGTGCAGTAATATCTAACAATTTCACAACATATACCCAATACACACAAAACTAGTAAGGAATGGGATTTAAGAATATATACATATATGGACAAGCAATGACAGAGTGGCATGGACTAAGATACAGTAGAATATTATAGAATAGAATACAGTATATACATATGAGATGAGTAGTGCAAGATATGTAAACATTATTAAAGTGACTAGTGTTCCATTTCTTAAAGTGGCCAGTGATTTCTAATGTGCTAGTGATGGCTATTTAACAGTCTGATGGCCTTGAGATAGAAGCTGTTTTTTCATTCTCTCGGTCCCAGCTTTGATGCACCTGTACTGACCTCGCCTTCTGGATGGTAGCGGGGTGAACAGGCAGTGGCTCGGGTGGTTGTGTCACGGTGCTGAGGTAAGGGACGGTAAACGGATGGTAGCGGGGTGAACAGGCAGTGGCTCGGGTGGTTGTGTCACGGTGCTGAGGTAAGGGACGGTAAACGGATGGTAGCGGGGTGAACAGGCAGTGGCTCGGGTGGTTGTGTCACGGTGCGGTGAGGTAAGGGACGGTAAACGGAGCGCTCGTAGAGTGGCATCCTTTTATTAAACTTATCACACTATACGTTCTCAAAAATAAGCAAAGAAAGACAAGCACCAAGTGACCTACGTGCCGTGAACACAATAGCAGACGAACATGAACAATGATCCACACACAGATGGATGTGAGAGGTGCCTAAATACTATCCCCAATCACAGACTAACTCTAGACAGCTGTCTCTGACTGGGGATCATCAACCACCCTTAGTATTCATGTGAGGGCCTGACTGTGGTCCTACCACTCCCCCTAGTGGAGAACAGGCTGACTGTGGTCCTACCACTCCCCCTAGTGGAGAACAGGCTGACTGTGGTCCTACCACTCCCCCTAGTGGAGAACAGGCTGACTGTGGTCCTACCACTCCCCCTAGTGGAGAACAGGCTGACTGTGGTCCTACCACTCCCCTTAGTGGAGAACAGGCTGACTGTGGTCCTACCACTCCCCCTAGTGGAGAACAGGCTGACTGTGGTCCCACACTCCCCCCTAGTGGAGAACAGGCTGACTGTGGTCCTACCCCCCCCCCCTACCCACAGTCAAACCTTCACCCCCCCCCCCACCCTTAAGGTGCGGACTCCCGACCGCACCTGATACCCCCCCCCACTAAACCAGGGGGACAAAGGCGGAGTACTGGGGCGGTTGATGGTGGAGGCTCCGGCTTCGGGCGTGACTTAGGCAAAACGTCTTCTCCCTTCCTGCCTCCCCGTTGCACACCCGGTCCGGTCTGGACCCCGGCGCGATGCTTCCCCTCTCAGTCCTCCCACGATGCACCAAGCCCTGTCTGGACCCTGGTGTGGGAGCCCCCGATCCTGGAGAGGGGTTGACGTCTGGTTCCGGCTCGGACCCCGGTGGAGCGGAAGGCTCCGACATGGTGGGAGAGTAGACGACCGGACCCGGACTGGGCACCGGTGAAGCGGACTGCCCCGGCTCTGGAATGAAGCAGATAACCGGAGCTGGACTAGACACCGGTGGAGCGGACTGCTCTGGCACTGGAATAGAGCAGCTGACCGGAGCTGGACTATGTACCGGTGGAGCGGACTGCTCCAGCACTGGAGTGGAGCAGCTGACCGGAGCTGGACTGAGCACCGGAGCGGAGCAGACTTCCGGACCAGTATCCATTCCCATCTCTGGAGAAAGACTGAACGCCGTGCCCAGCCTGGGCACCGACGCAGAAGAGAATTCCAGCCCTGTGGTTAGGCCAGACTGGGCACCGGCACGCTAAGGTGCTCCTTGCAGGGGACCGTCGCTGGAGACTCTGTGCAGAGGACCGTCGCTGGAGGTCGGGTGCGTTGAGCTGGAACGGGCCGTACCAGGCTGGGCCCCGGCCCGCTAAGGTGCTCCTTGCAGGGGACCGTCGCTGGAGACTCTGTGCAGAGGACCGTCGCTGGAGGTCGGGTGCGTTGAGCTGGAACAGGCCGTACCAGGCTGGGGACCGGCACGCTAAGGTGCTCCTTGCAGGGGACCGTCGCTGGAGACTCTGTGCAGAGGACCGTCGCTGGAGGTCGGGTGCGTTGAGCTGGAACAGGCCGTACCAGGCTGGGGACCGGCACGCTAAGGTGCTCCTTGCAGGGGACTGTCGCTGGAGACTCTGTGCAGAGGACCGTCGCTGGAGGTCGGGTGCGTTGAGCTGGAACAGGCCGTACCAGGCTGGGGACACGCACCGATGGTGTGGTGCGCTGAGTCGACCTTCTCCGTGATCGACTCTGGACCGGCGCTGGGGGCACCGGACTGGGAACTGGCGTTGGAGATCTACGACTGCTCCTGTCCTTCTCTCTCCGCCGCCAATCCCCCTCCCGTGAGGACTCCTCCGGGAGCCCCCACGAGTAAGGAAACAGAAACACATCGTCGTCTTCCTCCGACTCCTCTGTGTACCCCTGCTCCCATGGTTGTAGAGGCTCCTCCTGGAACCCCCACGAGTGCAGTGGTCGGGGCTCTTCTCCCTCGATCCCCAACCACTCCCATAGCCCCCCCCCCCCCCAAAAAAAAAAACAGTTTGGGGGTTCTTCTGGGCTCCAGGCTGGTCCTTAGCCTTTCTGGCCCGTCGACGTTTCCCTTGTCGATGGCGCCGCTGCTCCGGACTCCAGTCCTCCTACATTACCTCACGGTAACGGACTAATTCCGTTATCCATGTCGTCGTTCAGCCATGACTCTGTGAAACATACGATATTACAGTTAATGTCCCGTTGGTAGGATATCCTTAGTCTTAGGTCATCCAATTTGTTTTCAAATGATTGAAGATTGGCTAATAGGATTGATGGGAGCGGCAGTTTACTCGCTCGCCGTCGGATCCTTACAAGGCACCCCGACCTACGTCCACGATATCTCCGTCTCTTTCTCATGCGAATGACAGGGATTTGGGCTTTGTCGGGTGTCTGTAGAATATCCTTCGCGTCCGACTCGTTGAAGAAAAAATCTTCATCCAATACGAGGCGAGTAATCGCTGTCCTGACATCCAGAAGCTCTTTTTGGTCATAAGAGATGGTGGCAGAAACATTATGTACAGAATAAATGACAAATAAAGCGAAAAAAACACACATAATAGTACAATTGGTTAGAGGGCTGTAAAACGGCAGCCATCTTCTCCGGCGCCATCTCCATCAGTTGGTTAACATTAGCCCTTTTGTTTGCTAAATAGCTAGCTAGCTATCTAGGATAGCTAGAAAAGTGAAATGGCCCGTATGGTCAGCATCTAAAACAGCTAAGTTAGCTAGCTAGCCAAGTTAACTCAACTCCATGATTTACGATAGACTTGAGTTTAGCTTGGCTAGCTAGCTAATGCTAGTGAGAGAGCGCTTTATAGCTACTGGACCCACAATCGAGACAAATTTAATGTAATCTATCTAGCTAACTAGATAGTTTAACTAGCTGCTGTTAGCATATGGCTAGCTTGATACAGTTAGCTCTTTAGCTAGTAATACCAACGAATTACAACGCTGAACCAACCAACCAAAACAAACTACTAAGCAATTTTAGCAGCAGGTGATCACATCAGACCTCACACCTTCCATTCTGTTAGCTCCCGTTTGGTGGCTGTGGCTTGAAGCAATGAGTGACGCATTTAAAGGGCAGTGGCTGTGCTGATAGCGTTGCCCAACCCCTCGCCGGTCGTTCAACTGGTCGTTCTGTACGGCACCGTTTCCGTTCAACTGAACGTAAAAACGTACTGAACGCAGCCCTGGTGTGGTGCTGAAGCTGTTCCTTCATTTACATTTACATTTACATTTTAGTCATTTAGCAGACGCTCTTATCCAGAGCGACTTACAGGAGCAATGAGGGTTAAGTGCCTTGCTCAAGGGCACATTTACGTCATTTAGCAGACGCTCTTATCCAGAGCGACTCACCAATTGGTGCGTTCACCCTATAAAAAAAATAGTGGGGGGGTAGTTTTTTGGGGGGGGGGGGGGGGTAGAAGGATTACTTTATCCTATCCCAGGTATTCCTTAAAGAGGTGGGGTTTCAAATGTCTCCGGAAGGTGGTGAGTGACTCCGCTGTCCTGGCGTCGTGAGGGAGCTTGTTCCACCATTGGGGTGCCAGAGCAGCGAACAGTTTTGACTGGGCTGAGCGGGAACTATGCTTCCGCAGAGGAAGGGGAGCCAGCAGGCCAGAGGTGGATGAAGGTCAGTGACTGATGACTTTGTGCAGTGACTCTCTAGTCTTGTTGGGTTCCAGTCTAGAAGTAGTGCTCCTGTTTTCGAAATAGATTGTTCCCTTGCACTGTTGTTAGTTACTGTGGCTCTCCGTGAAGCCAGTGCTCGCAGCTTAACTCTCCCAAGTGCCCGTGCATTATTACCGGGCGAAACCGTTCGGCACGCCCCCTTTCACTTAGCCTACCCAGAGAAACTAAAGATGATCTCATCTGTAGAGTCATTAAAAGCTGTTCCATTGAATTCATACCTAACCTATTGTAATGAAATAGGCAGGGAGCAGGTCTCGAACCCTCAACCTTCCATGCCGAAGTCCAGCGCGCCATCGACTGTGGCCCAAAAACATGCTCCGGTGGCAGAGTTGACATCCGCGGTTATAAACCAATGGTCTTTATACTAATGTTAAGCTGTCCCATTCCAGGCCAAGAACATCACACAGGGAGAACAACCGCCTATCCATCTATAAACGTTACAACTATTCAACTCCGTTCACCTATCTAAAACATTGGATCATGACGGGATTGTCCATTGAAAATCGCAGAAACAAGCCACAAGGAAAATTCGACTCATATTCCCATATTTTCTGCCATGTTTAGTTCCATGAGTTGATGCACTATGTGCGGGTCTTTCACCAGACATATGTTACCATCTGGTGGACATTCTGTATATTTCCGTAGAAGTGTTATCTGGATGTCTGTAGTGTAGAGTTGTATGTCCACAGGATGGCGATAAAGTTCCACTACAGGTTCCAGCAGGAATGTATTGTTGTAGTTAACCCTGTCTGCAGATAGGGAGCTTCCAGTTCTTCATCCACCCAAACAACCTGATACTGGAGACACAACCAGGCGATCCCCGCCGCACTGTCTGCCGCCCGCCCTGCCCGGAGCCTCCACGGTCAATGCCAAACCCAATCGCCCCTGGGAGCAGCAGAAGAGACGTCTATCCACCCCGTCGGGAATAACCTATTTACTAACCCTGAATAGACCAATTAAGCCTTTATGGATACGTTGTTACGACAAAGACCTAAGAAATGGGCATAGCCAACATGGAATTTGGATTTGACGGGACCTTCGTAAAAAAATACCTAACGTTAGCTAGCTAGCTTGGAAGGTTAGCTATCAAGGCTGCCTAACATTAGCTAACGACCTAGCTAGCTAAC